>JAWPHD010014416.1:0-61493 GCA_037043455.1 Cyrtodaria siliqua
CAAGTAGTTTCAGAGGAGTAGTCGCTACAAGTTTTCATTATATAATTCTATGTAAACAAAGATGGCCGCTGACAGCCATGTTTAACATCTAATCAAAATGATTTTTGACAAGGACCAACATCATGTAATGCTGATCATTTTAGAAAAAGTCCCATATCAATATCACTTATAGTTTTCAAGAAGTAGTCGATACAAACTTGCATTTTGAAAATCTATTTTTAGCCATGGCGGCCATCTTGAATTTCCGGCCGACCTGAAATTTTGCTAGGATCAATTAGACATCAAGAGCAACAGTTCTGTGAAGTTTCATGAAAATCCGTCAAGTAGTTTCAGAGGAGTAGTCGCTACAAGTTTTCATTATATAACTCTATGTAAACAAAGATGGCCACTGGCAGCCATGTTTAATGTCGAATCAAAATAATGTTCGACTCGGATAACCATCATGTCATGCTGATCATTTTAGAAAAAGTCCCATATCAATATCACTTATAGTTTTCAAGAAGTAGTCGCTACAAACTTGTATTTTGAAAATCTATTTTTAGCCATGGCGGCCATCTTGAATTTCCCGCCGACCTGAAATTTTGCTAGGATCAATTAGACATTAAGAGCAACATTCATGTAAAGTTTCATGAAAATCCGCCAAGTAGTTTCAGAGGAGTAGTCGCTACAAGTTTTTACTATATAACTCTATGTAAACAAAGATGGCCGGCAGCCACGCTTAACGTCGAATCAAATCGATTTTTGATAAGGACCAACATCATGTCATGCTGATCATTTTAGAAAAAGTTCCATATCAATATCACTTATAGTTTTCAAGAAGTAGTTGCTACAAACTTGTATTTTGAAAATTTATTTTTAGCCTTGGCGGCCATCTTGAATTTCCGGCCGACCTGAAATTTTGCTAGGATCATTTAGACATCAAGAGCAACATTCCTGTGAAGTTTCATGAAAATCCGTCAAGTAGTTTCAGAGAAGTAGTCGCTACAAGTTTTCATTATATAACTCTATGTAAACAAAGATGGCCGCTGGCAGCCATGTTTAACGTCAAATCAAAACGATTTTCGACAAGGACCAACATCATGTCATGCCGATCATTTTAGAAAAAGTCACATATCAATATCACTTATAGTTTTCAAGAAGTAGTCGCTACAAACTTGAATTTAAAATCTATTTTTAGCTTTGGCGGCCATCTTGGATTTCACATCAACATGAATTTTTGCTAGGATCAACTAGACTTCATGGGCAACATTTCTGTAAAGTTTTATGAATATCGATCCAGTAGTTTCAGAGGAGTAGTCGCTACAAATAAAAGTTAACGGACGGACGGACAGACGGACGGACGGACGACGGACGCCGCACCACGGCATAAGCTCTGCTGATCTCTGATCAGCAGACCTTAAAATATAGTCAGGGGAGGTTCTGAGTTTGAGTAATACGTACAAATGTGTGCTATAAAAGTGAATAAAGACACATGTATTTCCACTCAATCTCTACCCAGAGTTGTCGTTCCTTGCATACACATACATCTCTGTCAACATCTCACCAAATACCAAGAATCTTGGCAAACGATGAAAAACGATGCAAATGCAAAATTTCTTGATGACACTAATATTTTTCTGAATTAACCCATTTCATTCTGGAACCCTATCAGATAATAAGTCCTGAATATCTGAACATTTTCAGAATTATGCTACAGCAACAAATTCAAATCGGTATAGTTACATTTTAGTAATTTACCAAGTAAGTATTAACATAAACATATAACAAAACTATATATCATTGTGTAGATATTTGAAATACCTACACATTGATATAAATAAAAAGGCAGAAATCATGTAAAAAAAGTTTCTTTTTAATTATAAACTTTGGGGAAGCGTGCAAATCGGGACATAAAAAGGTCATACCTGGACTTCAAGGTATGTTTTCTGTGGTAAATATCCATTTTTTCTCTAATAATCCAGTGTATATATTGCAGAGAATTTTAAGCACTTCATCACACACCAAAAATCATCAAAATCCATTGAGTAGTTCAAAAGTTACAACTATTTTGGGGCAAAGGGAGGAGCAGATTCCATGTTCGTTCCTGGTCTGCATACGGTTGGTTTCTGTAACCATGTGTTTTCACAGCTCATCACCCCAAATAAAATCAAAA
Organism: Cyrtodaria siliqua; assembly: GCA_037043455.1. NCBI lineage: Eukaryota > Metazoa > Mollusca > Bivalvia > Adapedonta > Hiatellidae > Cyrtodaria > Cyrtodaria siliqua. Next base: position 2,153 of record JAWPHD010014416.1, read on the forward strand.
AAAGTATGGGGTTGGTATTCCTGTGGATGCTGTACTGTAGCACCCTCAACTCCAGTAAATGGGTCAGGATTTCTTGGTGTAAAGTTGCCCGTAATCCAGTCGGCATGAAACCCTTCAAAATATGAGTCCGACTTCGAATCCGAGACGAAAAAACCCTGAAGTCGCGGATTCCTGGTCGCCAACCAACAGCAGGTCTTCCCCCGTACATTCTTGTCATCAAAACTTTCATTTTCAAAGTCTTCAGAACTAAAATCGGAGGTATTTCAGACATCAATGTTACTACCTTCACTCGATACACCGTCAATGTTCACCATTTTGAAAAATTCCCCGAAAAAATCACAAAAAACAAGCTCAAAATCACTTTTTTGAAAGAATTTTCTACTTTGAAAAATGCGGAAGTAAACAGAAATCAGTGTGCATGCGTTATTGGATTTGTTATTTCCGGGCACATATTCGAATGACGTTTTTCACACGTTTCTATGGAGCACATGTGTACACACTGATGAATCGGTATCCCGAATAGAAAGGGTAGGTACTGATGGATCGGTATCCCGAATGAAATGGGTAAACTTCATATGAAATGCTTATATTACAAAGAAAAAAATTTTCGGCTTGAATGTTTTAAATATACAGTAAATTATGCTCAGGATTATATTGCGGTAGAATAAAGGTTTGTACTTTGGCATATCACTCCGCCGTCAAAACTTCAAAACAGACACCACCAAATCGTCCCCATAACGTAACAGTACCGCAATTTGCTTGCCAGCACTTTCCATTATCGCACAGATCTTAACAACCTACTTAAATTAAAGTAATAACCTATATTATATATCAAAATGTAGATAATAAGGCCAAATAAAATTATACCTGTGTTTACTGTAACATTGCTGAAAAAAAAAGGGTAGGTAGGTAGGCATTTTATTTTTTGGCGAAGTTAATTTAAGGTGGCGATGAGCTTTGATGAATGGGAAAATGTGGTATTTTAAAAACTACAATAGATAACAAATGAAATTGTGTATGTGTTATTGTTTCCCAATAGGCATGGCAACAACTGGCTCTTTTCCCAATCACTTGCAATTATTGCAAAGGGGTAAAACCGTTTAATTTATTTTTCGCAAGTCCGGAAGAGGTTCAGTTCCAACAGCAGGACAATGAGCACATGAGTCGGCCGTGATCGCGTGAACATAATTATTTTAAAAAAAAAAAAATCTATTTTTTTTATTTTCAATAAAAAAAAAGAGTCCGGGGTGTTTTCAGAGGCTCGGTCGGGTTACAGTAAACTCAGGTATAATTTTATTTGGCCTAAGTCGTGTTTCTTTCGATTGTTTACATGTCAATCAACAGCCAATAGTTGGTGGTGTCATGGCGTTGAAATTCTGTTGCTATTTTTATATTTTAACTATGGTCATGTGACAAATTATCATGTGATCGCAGACTACTTTCTTAGACGTTGACAGAGGTCAATGTAATAGTCTCTGGGAGAGATTGATTTCTACTAAGAAAAAAATACTGGACCTTTCCATTTTAAATCAGGGCCTGTCCATTTTCAAACGCAACAAGCCCTGGGCCTGTCTCTCAAAATAATTTTCTTTGAGCACTGTTTTCAGACCCATTTTTAAGGGGCCGACCATAAAACTTTTTATGAAAAAAAAAATCAATTTGTTCTAAACAATGTCAATGATTTATCGCAATATATCGAGGTTAATTGACATCGCAGAGAAACTTTGTTATATCATCAACTTGTATGGGGTTTATGAGACATGTACCTGTAGAATCTCACAATATCTTGCTCTAAAAAAATAAATAATGCCTACCCTATTTTTTTAGACCATGCTTTGCAAAGCCAATAGGAGACACATATATTTTTTTAATTATTTTTTTTACCTAAGAGACATGGGCACGAAAATTCCAATCGTCCACTAACTATGCTGAGTGATCATTGATGCAGGAAATTCAGATAAATTATTTTATCAATTTCACCATAATCACTGAAATATTACAAAGACGAGAAATCAGATGGTCTCACACCTCTATTATCTCCCTGAAAGCTCACGGACCTAGAGACAAAAGGAAAACAGAAAATATTTCTATTTTCTCTCAATTTAGGCAATTTTTAATTTGAAAAATAGGTTTTTCTTTGCTTTAGCATACATCTGCAGTGTAAAAGACAGAATGAGATGATACAGTAAATCCCATGTTGATATGAGGTTTCATTCAAATTTCAGAATTGTTTGACCGAAGCATCACATATTCAGCTAGATAGTGTATGAATTTTGTATTTTCCATAGGGTTCACAAAACATGAGCGAGAAAAAAAATACCTGGCTAACTTATGTATTTTATTGTTTTAAATTACTGGTCTTGGCTATACTGAAGATATTAAACCAACAACAATGTCTGCTGCCCTGCTTTGAAGCTCAGATGTTGGAAAAGGCTGTACAGTAACCCTATGGGAAAATTAATTGTGGTGCGAGACCAGATGGCCAGCCCTGAAGACAGAGTTGTGTCCCTTGTCATGTCTCGTACAATTTCGACTATAATGTTCAAGGTTCAAGCCTATACTCATCAAAACAGTATACAATGTCGACACAAACATATCATTGTTTGACTTATTCTTAACAATCCAGTAAAACTACTAAATAAAACATAAAACTGAAAAAAAATCATCTAAAAAAATAATTTGTAAACCAATAAAATGGCCGTTTGATTTGAATATCAAATTTGAATGGTTCCAGACGCTTATTTGAGTAACAAGTGTGCAGAAAGATTGCATAATGTCGACATTTATATTACTAATTAATGATATACTTACCTATAGCAATAGATCTTGTAAATTCAAGGATTTGTAATTAATTTTAATTGGCGGCCCGCACATGCCGCCATTTTCTTTTATTTCTCTCCTTAAAACTACCCAAATTATCAAAAACTATCAAAATTATGACACAAACTAACCGCATGAGATAAGAAGAGCCAACAGGCATACAAAGTATGATACCTACAGCGTTATGGTTAGTACTACTGATTAATGGGATTACCACAATTAATTTTAAAAAAAATCAAAAAAAATTGTGTTGATGCTTTCAAATCAGAACTCCACTTGAGCTACTAAGTCGCGCACTCTCACCATAGTTAAATTATCTGTATTGGTTCCTATAACAAATCAGAACTCCACATGAGCTACTAAGTCGCGCACTCTCACCACAGTTAAAATATCTGTATTGGTTCCTATAACATACAACTACAGATGATAGTTAGATAATATTATGCTGTAGGCCTACTTGTTTATGTCTATAGTGAATTACTGAAATACTCCTGCAGAAATTACCTTGTCTCTGACGGTGCCCCAGGCTTATGGTTTAGTGATTTCCATAACATTTTGTTTAACGTTGTTGTTTTTCCTCATTTCTCAAAAACAAACTGTCAGAAAGCTTAAGAATTTGTTGTCACACATTCATTATCATTAAGCAATATATCAAGAGGGGTAGACAAGCCTTCAGGGCTTCATATTGACTTTATCAGCACAACACAAGCTAACAAAGTCATAATATGACAAGTACCTTAACTCTGTCATGTATTTTACCTGAATTTTTTCAAATAAAATGTTGAATGTATAGTAATATTCAAAATAACATTTTGACCAAAAACCTTTTAAACTAACATGCCAAATAACGGAAAATTACACTACAAAACCTGATTAACAAAACCCTGTCCAAGTGTTCAGGTCTTATAATAATAATAATGTATAACCGGTATGTGCTGATTAAAAATAAAGGTTTATTCATGGGTTCTTAAAATACCTGTGATTGAATATGCGTAAACTGAATTATGAATTGGTAACTCTTAATTTGACTTATCATTACACAATGTTATATACTCTGTAATGTATTTTGTCCCCATTTTTTACTCTTTTTTTTTCCCAGTTAAAACATTGACTGTAGTCATATTCCAGATAGCTTTTGACCAAAAGCTTCTCAAATTGGAACACATATTCATCAGCATTGCACAACCATATGTGACAAGCACCATAATTCTGTTGTGCATTTTTACCAGAATCAGTCCCCTTTTCTACTAAGCTGTTCAGTTAAAATAATTTTGAATGCCCAGTCATATTCAAAAAAATAATTGTCAGATAGCTTCTTAACTTGGCACACATGTTTATTATCCTTACACAGCCATATGTGACAAGTACCATGACTCAGTCAAGCATTTTACCTGAATTATCCCCATTTTTGAAACTTGGCAAACATGTTCATCGTGTGTTAGAAATGGATATACAAGGACTATGTAGATCTATGGTTAGAAGCACCACAACTCTGTCATGCCTTTTACCAAAATTATCCCCCTTGTTACCTTGACATGATTTTCTAATCTTAATAATATAGTGTATCATCAAGGCCATTCAGTTATAATTAGTAACATGTAGAAGTTTCTGGATGAGTAAATAAACTGTTTTCTCATCGTATGTCTCATTAAAGGTTATTGGAATATTCTAAAGCTTCTACCAGTGAGCTTCTATGAGGCATCATATGACTGTTAAGTTTATCTAAAAATAAACTGTTTATCTTATTGGAATATTCCAAATGTTCTATGACATTCTAAGACAGTATAAATACAGCCATTTGGGGTTGTTTGAGTGGAGTATTTGGTTCATATTTGGATTGAGAATTTACTTATGAAGTGAAAATATTGGATGCTTTGAATTAAAATATATTGTGAGAGAATAATCTATAATAAAAGTGACATCCGATTATTTGGACTATTGTGAATACAGGAAAGACTAGTAGTGAAATTGGATTAAAGGGACACTTGCCAGTATTATTTGGATTTTATTCTTATATCAGATTTTAAAGAATACCGGTACTGGATCCATTTTATGTATTTTCTGTAAGTGAATATTTGTCATTGTAGTATTTGAATGAATTTGTTGATTATATTTTAAAAAAATAGTTGTTGCTGGTTTTGCTTCCTTTCTTGTTAACATTTTACTCGCAACACCTTTTTTATCTTAGATTTATTCGATAAAAGTTAGCAATCTAGCATTCATGTCACTATTGTTGCTTCTTAGTAATGTATTCCCATCGAAATCATGAATATTTCAGAGCGGTTAGAAAAAAAAAGTAAAGGGTTATGTAACAATTCCTCTTATTTTAGAGGAGTTATAGTAACACTGCCATTCTTGACTTGGTCAGTTTAACACATCTCCTACCTAGAGTGGGACAATACACGTCTCCTACCTAGAGTGGGACAATACACGTCTCCTACCTAGAGTGGGACAATACACGTCTCCTACCTAGAGTGGGACAATACACGTCTCCTACCTAGTGTGGGACAATATTATAAATAATGAGGTGATGTTTCGCGACCTTACCTTAAAGGTCAAGGTCACACTAATACTTTGAAGGTTATTTCTATGATTTGTGTCTGGGCTACATATTCTTTATCTATCATTCAATTCCAATAATATTACTGGTATACACAAATGTTTACTGCTATGGAATGATGTGTCGCTAAACAGCATTCAGTCCTTACCTTCAAGGTGAAGGTTATTCCTATAATTTGTGTCGAGGCTGTGACTTATTTACCAATCATTCTGTTCCAATAATAGTAAACACAAATGTTCATCACCATGAGGCGAAATGTCATGACCAATATCCAGGTCCTTACTTTAAAGGCCAAACTAAGACTATAGGTCACTGCTTAATTTTGTGTTCAGTCTTAATCATTCGATTCCAATAACATAACACACAAATGATTACCACTGAGATGATGAGGCGCGACCAACATTCATGTCCTTACCTACAAGGTCAAGGTCACTTTAAAAAAAATTAATAAGATAGCCACGTCCATTTAAAGGGACACCGTCTGTAAGTAAAGCATATATTGAACATACATGTAAGCACTCGTCTTGATTTTAATGCAGTAAAAAATATACTTGGAAAATGAGCATAGACCAAGTAAGTATGCAGTGATAAATCCGTTAATTTGAAATTGTTAACATTGCTGGGACCACAGTATTTACATTCCTCTGGTGCATTAGGTTTTGGTTACAGTAGGTCTTACATCACATAACTGTCTTGCTCAATCGGGAGCCCGTTCACCTTACCTGCAGGTATCCTTGGACTCCAATCCCTCAAAGTGGTACTCTTTTTTTTCTTTTTTGTTGTATCGCTACTGAATTCCGTGAGAACAATTTGTTTCTATTGAGTAAATATTCACTGATGTGAGTTGTGTAATTTATGTCAATGTAATCCTTTTGTTTTGTAAGCTAAAAGTTACAGCTAAAGCTGCTTCTAAAGTAAAACCAGAAACCGGTCCTCAGGCCCTCGTGGTCCATAATCTTGTGATCGCTGTTCGTCTTGATCAGATCTGCATGCAACTTTACAGGAACATGGGGTTTAGTTGACCCATTTATTTTTTGATTTACAAGTAACATGGTCAGAGGAACACACTGCATTAATATTAATTATAAGAATGGTGTAGAACAAATTGTTCTTGCATTTCTTAATTGTTGATTATATTGAACGAATAATATATTTAATTGATAAACACTTCAAGATTGCTGCGAGTCCCTTTAAAACACAGACCTAATAATAAATAGATGGGAAACTAAAATCGATCAAAGTTTCACGCGTCAAAGTGCGGAAATTTAATGAAATATTACCCGACTTTAAGAGTTCTATGTATGCATGTTTTATTCACGGAATTTATTTCTCTTCCAATTGTGGTATTTTTCTGTGAAGCTTGGTCAAAATTGGCCAAGCAAAAGTTAATGAAGGACGACAGGTGAAGAGTGATCCCAGGTGAAATTAAACAACAGATAATGGGACTGTAAGCCATGTGTATCAGTCAACAAAGACAAGTGCTTTTGAGAGTTTATGAATTAGAACAATTGTCAACTGGGTTTGGAAAGATTCAACAAAATACAAATGCATTGATTTCACATATGATTTATTATCAAACACCTTTAATGATCATTAATCATTCATACATACAGTGTGTATGAGCATGTATCAGACACGCCAGTAACGCTTGTAAGCACTTCAATTCCTATAAATAATAACTAGAAATGTGTCCGTCCATGGGACACAGACACCCTACTAGTCTCATAAAATAAAACATTGATCTAAATCTACAATTAACAAAGTACGAAAAGTAGGTCAAGGTCATTGATAATGATCTTCTCTTGTTATGGAACATACCGCTGTCATGTAGATGTAAAATGTGTGTATATTGAAAGTCCTTTGGGTTCCTGTGCCTTAGAAATGGACTTAACAACTTAATTTTCGTACGTACGGGTGGGCAACGGTAACACTATATGCCACCCCATTTTCGTGGTGGGGCAGACACATTATTCACAAACATATAAATATAGCCAAGTGTCTGTATTCACTGGGTTCGGACAAAAAGAAGTTGAGATTTGTGTTCAATTTGTGGAGATAAGCCTTGGTTTTATCCGTTGATTCTATACAATTTCTGCTCTCTTAGGTGTGATCAATGTATAAATCGAATCAAACCCTTAGTACAGTTCTATAAAAAACTATGTAAGTCTTGACAACTTACACATTAATACAGACAAACCTACCCAAGAGACTACCAGTACTTGTTTTATAATTATGAGACCACCGCTTCAGTTCCAATTGTAGGTTTTAATAAAAATGCACCTGTACAGACCACTGTATTATGAAAATTTCGCCAATCCCTATAGTGGTCTCTTAATACAGGTTTGACAACACCAAATACAAGTTTACTGCTGTAAAGAGTACAAGGATAAAGACCAAGGTTTCAATCTCCAAAATGAAGCACTCTCCAGAGAAGAAAACTATACCTGCAAGTCTTCTAATGAAATGAAAGATGTGAAATTCAAATTCTGAGCATGACATCTCAAATTCTCTATATATTAACAGACTTTCAAAAACAAAAACCTACTATTTACACACGCCAAAAAAACAGTTAAGGGTGACCTTAGCAATGTTTATATATACCAAATCACGGATTGATCATTTAACCATCTGAACTGGTTTAACCATTAATATATTATACAGATATATCAATCATTTTTTCTTTCTTTTTTAAATATAAAATATTTACTTCTCAACATTTCTTTAAACAAAGATATGTATGTATTTACTACTAAAACATACTGACAAAGCAATATATAGAGGATCTTACATGAGTACTCATACATTATTAAATTTATTAAACGAGTTGGCAAAAATGATATAATGCGAGGCTCTTGCAGAGCATTACATCCTTTTTTGCTAACGAGTTTAATAAATTCAATTATGAATGAGAACGAATGTTAGATTCTATTTATTACATAACTTTTAATGCCATATTACGTCACAAAACGTACATTAACGTGACGTGACGTCCATGACGTCATTAACGTTATGTTATACCACTAGTGGAATATTTAAAATACTGAATGGTGTTATTACACTCCCACACCACATGTTATGTGACAAATAAATTTATCACATAAATATCGGTGTGGGAATGGAATAACACCATTCTATATTTTCGATATACCACTAGTTATATAAGTATGCAAATTAGCCTAGTATATGCTGTCAAAAAAACAACAACATGATAATGATTATGAACCAATTCCCACGGTCTATGTTAAAGCGACAGGCAAAATGCGATAAAGTCGATATACAAGTTATGTGATAAATAGAACTCGTTAGCAAAAAGGATATAATGCTCAGCAAGAGCCTCGCATTACATCATTTTGCCAACTCGTTTAATAGATTCAATAATGAATGAGTACTCATGTAAGATCCTCTATATATTTTTTATTCTAGGTAACATCTATACCGCATCAGAATAACTTTAGCCCAGACAACCAAGCACCCATACAACAGTTGCTTGGTTCAAACAATTTAACACTCATTCTATAGCACATGAATAGCACCAACCAGTGCTATCATAACATTCTGTCTCTGTAACTTTATAAAGCCTTTATCTTAAACAATTTCACCTACTCTCTGGTTTTCTCTCCAGATGAGGAAATGAACCACAGCCCAATGTCAGTTTGAAATGTGACATGAATCTCTTATTCTTACTTGCCAGAGTATGGTTACAGTACCCTTTGTTGTTTCTCCATCGCGTGGCGTTTTGTAACCAGAGGCCCTGGGTTCAATCCTCCGTTGTGCCACCGAGTTTCGTCGGTGTTCTTGGACATGACACTTTCCCATAGCCTCGTCCGTTCGGGGACGTAAACCGGGCGGTCCCGTGTATCCTCCGAGGACGTTAAAGAACCATAGGAATCTATTCGATAATAAGAGTAGGGCACAGTTCCCGGATTCCTATGTATCCTTCCCCTCTCTCTGGGGCGACTCTAAATAAGCTATACTGTGTTGATGAGCCGTTAAACAACATTCAATTCAATTGTTTCTCTGTCACTTGAATGCTTCAATATCTGACAATATCTGGGAACGAGGCGAGGTAATTTACCAATCAGGTACATTTCAAGTAAAAGAGAAACACTTTACAGATTAACAATTTGTTTGGATAAATTTAACTTGAATAGGTTTGTACAGCTCACAAAAGCATAGAACTATACAAACTTGCTTGCAATTAATCGTGTTCGAGTACTGTAACTGAAATACATTCTATTGAATAAGACTTGTATATACCAGTAAATATCAATTAAAAACATAATTGTCTTAACAATGGCATTTAAACCCTCAACTGAGATATCACTTTGCATGCACACACCTTTTATCATTGTGAATTAACAGTGGTATCACTTCGGACTGGGGTACCTCCAACATGTGAGGATGTATAGTAACTGCACAACATTTAGCAACACAGAACATTACCAGGTTTTAACAGTAAACTGTTGTATCTTGTTATCTACCTTGTTCTCTATTTATATATAGTAACAATAGCTTTGTGGTCGCCCCTCGATTCGACACGTGTTCATTAGTATTAAAAATGTGATTCACACGTTCGAACATTCCACAAAAGTTTGTTGTTTGAATGGTGCTGAATGTCATTTTTTCAGCACATTTTAAGCAATGTATGACAGTCGATATTTAGTGGTGAATGCAGACACCCACTTATTCCTGGGTAGAACCAGTAATATATACCGCCCGTCATCCGCAACAATCCACAACAGTACACTGCCTCCTGTTCCACATTACATAAACTACCTCCCATTAGGAGCGAGACATTGTATTTTTTTAAGCTGAAAACTTCGTATTTTTTACCCAAACCTCATTATGAATGTTCAGGAAAGTCATTCTTTGTTTCATATAAAGTCATATCTCACTCTTCTGAAGGTGTTTTAATCGCACTTTCTTGCATAATCATATCCTGACATGTATGCTAATTGTCTTGAAATGAACGACTCATTCACCAATCCACAGTCTTGTATCATTTCGGGGAAATATGAACTTCTATGAATCCATCAACTTTCTGTATCAAACCAATCCATGTATCCGCCATTTGTATCAAACCATCTCATTGTTATTAAATACCACTATTGCTTTATATGAGAGACATCAACTTTTGCCTTTTCCTTTCCCCTTTGCTTGACCCTTTCCTTTTGCAGGCCCCTTTCCTTTTCCAGTAACTGCTGCCTTAGCTCCCTTGCCCGCAGCTTTCTTCTGAAACAGAAAGAAAAGATGTTATTATATAAATAAATAGATTATCATGTAGGTAATCTTTACATGTTCATACGTGACTGAGTGGTAGCGTCCACCTCACCTCGCATGCGGGAGGTCGTGAGTTCAATGCCTGGCTGGGTCATACCAGACTTTATACAATGGTTCTAGCAGCTCCCTTGCTTGACATTCAGCATATAAAGGGTAGTGCTAGGACTGGTCGGCCTGGTGTCGGTATAATGTGACTGGGTGGGGTATTATGTCGTGTCTAAGGCATGATATTCCAGTGTAACAGAACTATAAGGCTGAGCATTGAGCTTACTGCTACAAGTAAACACCATCATGATATGACTGAAAGATTGTTAAAAGTGATGTTAATCGCCATACAGACATGCTCACACATCAACACTCACTCATGTAAGATCCTCTATGTAACATCTACTACCCACTTAAGTTTTCGAGGCCTACCTTGATCATGGTGTCTAGAGGCCTACCTTGATCATGGTGTCTAGAGGCCTACCTTGATCATGGTGTCTAGAGGCCTAACTTGATCATGGTGTCTAGAGGCCTACCTTGATCATGGTGTCTAGAGGCCTACCTTGATCATGGTGTCTAGAGGCCTACCTTGATCATGGAGTCTAGAGGCCTACCTTGATCATGGTGTCTAGAGGCCTACCTTGATCATGGTGTCTAGAGGCCTACCTTGATCATGGTGTCTAGAGGCCTACCTTGATCATGGTGTCTAGAGGCCTACCTTGATCATGGTGTCTAGAGGCCTACCTTGATCATGGTGTCTAGAGGCCTACCTTGATCATGGTGTCTAGAGGCCTACCTTGATCATGGTGTATAGAGGCCTACCTTGATCATGGTGTCTAGAGGCCTACCTTGATCATGGTGTCTAGAGGCCTACCTTGATCATGGTGTCTATCTCCAGGCTGTCATTGTCCTCTTCCTCCTCCTCCACCACGGCTACTGTCCCTTCCTCTCCCTCACCCTCCAGAAGTTCTAGCCCTTCCACAGACTCGCCTCCCCCACCACGCTTCTTCTTGGCAACGGTCCCTGTGGAGTAGGGGGTCAGGTGCACCTCTTTATTGTAGGTCCTTGTGAAGGCCGATTTTGTCTGAAATAAGAAATATACCACACTAACATTCGGGGATATGAATGAATGAATGGATGGTGTTTTATGGCACGTCGACACATAAATAGGTCATATTGTACGCAAAAACAGATGAAATATGAAGAAATTAATTAGTAATTAAAAAATAATGTAAATATATAAAGATAAAACTATTAAAAAATAAGGGATGATATGATAGTAATATAAACTATATATGTAAATCAGCAAATGCCCGTCAACGGGTATATAAACAAGTAAATATATATAAGAACACATAATAAATCTAAAACAAGACTATAATCTATATTATCAAATAACTCTTTCATAGTATTAACATTGTAGTATCTTTGACGCATAGGATCAAAGTCTACACATTCCAACAATATGTGTTTGACCGTTAACGGTGCAAAGCAGGGTATACATTCTGGTAATTTCTCAGCTTGTAATAAATATATATGAGTATAGCGTGTATGCCCTATCCTGCACCCGGCTAGGACAACTTCTTCTCGACGAATGGGTCTACTAGAAGAACGCCCTTCTCCAAGTAACGAAAATCTGAGATTTGGGGATATTATCACTATTTGCACAAGCAGCAATCACAGACAGCAAGAATCCCTGTAACTGTGTAATTTTAAGACTAAAATACTGTAAATCACATTATTTCCGCGTGACTTTATTCGCGAATCACCGGGTCTCTGATTTATTCACACGATCATGAAATTGCCCCCAAGCATAATGTAAATATTCATATTTTCTTACTAATAATTCTTTGCTGTTTATCTCGATTTTTGTTTATTTCATTAGGTTTCCCTGATACTTGCATTTTACCGTTAATCCTTCTTCCGCTATCGGAGTCCTGTTTTATAGCTCGGAGGCACACCAATTATCCTGGTCATTATCCTGCTTATTTTTCATTTTCATGTACATAAATAAATCATTCTATTAAGAGTTTCATTGAAAGCTGTTTGTGAACCATATTGTAACTGTGTATATTACTGTGTTTGCACTGTTATTGAATTACATGAGTGAACTCGGAAATAAATTTGCGCTTGTTAACCAATTATTAAAGCATAAACTTTTATTTTCCATCAATTACCATCAATTACGAATGTGCTACCCAGGCATCCCTATTGTATTACAAATAACAGTATTATACTAAGCGATACAATGTGTGAACATAATTGTAAAGGTTTACTGATTGTATTGACCATCATTTGTAACGCCTTTCCTTTCAATGATGTTTCACACTCCGTATAGCGTAAAGGATAAATGCAAATTATAGAAGCCGTACATTAAACTTATTCAATAGCCTCGATTCAACAGGATTATTAAAATTAATAAATAAACGTATTTTGCAAATATTATCATAATTTCTACTTTAAATCAAATCAATATAAATTAATAAGTATTGGTTCACCACTCTAAAGGATACAATGTTTCTTGCTTGTACACATATATAGACATACCGATCATGTGAAAATAATTCAAATCTTCTTCAGTTCGGATGGTCGAGTTTTCGGATACTCTTTCGAGTTTATTATCCGCATTTCTTGAATTCACGAGTCAGTGGATTTGCGAATATTAGCGAAAATAAAACTCTCGCGAATAATACGGGATTTACAGTACTTTATGTTTTCAGTGTGAAACTGACCTTTAAAGCTGACTGTGACCCTTAATGTGACCGTGACTTTCTTCTCACTGGTGTGCTTGGATTCTGTCAATATGCAAAATTATGCAAGGTTTGATAAAATATATTTTATAATTTTGGTTACAATTTGATCTGTGACCTTGCCCTTTTGATATTGATTTGAACTCTGAACATGACCTTAAATCATATTTTTTCTAACCTTTGTGCTTAGCTTGCTGAGAGGGTCAGAGCTGTTTGGCCATTTTGTGATGTCCATAATGTTGTCGAAGTCCTCCTTGATGATGTCATAGTTATCCATCAGTGTGATTACTTCCTGCACGCCCTCGCCCTCCCGATGTACAAGAGGCTCCGTTAACGAGTGTCGCATGTAGGGGAGATAATCCAAGTTAAGACTCTTCTTGTCTCCAGAAATTCTGAAAAATTGATATCAACCTTGTACCCACATTTTCTGACAACTGAATGAAAAAAACATAACACTACTGTTCCTTGATTGTGCTTTACTATCCTACTAAAATGTTATAATTCAATAATATTTAATTGCAGGTAAGATACAAATAACTTTAATGATTTTGTATGGTGTTTTATGTCATTTTCAACACATGTAAGGTTATATATGATGGTCCATTTTTTGTGGTGGAGGCAGACCGCCCACATTTCCTGGGTAGAATCAGTACTGTACACCTCCCTCCATCTGTAAGAATCGAAACTTCCTCACTTACAAGTCAAGCTCTCAATGGGATTCGAACCCACAGCGATGAGAGGCGAGAAGGTTTAAAGCCCCTTGGCCATGGAGACGCACTAACTTAATGAGAAGAAGTCTGTATCACTATCTTGGCTTGTGTAAACGATATGTGGCTTCCCTGTGTATAACTAGTGGAACTGAATGTTGTTTAACAGCATGTCAACACATTTACAAGACATAGGTTATTTAGAGCCCCCACCCCTCTCCACTCCAACCCCCACACCACAGAGAGGGAAAACATATATAGCAATCTTGGAACTTGTACTACTCTTACTAATAGATTCCTATGTTGTTGTTTTTTTTATGTGCTCGAAAGAGAGTCACTGATATACAGATAGCCCAGTTTATGTCCCCATCCGACAGAATGATGAGGCTAAGGGAATGTGTATCGTCCAAGAATATGCGGACGAAACTCAGTGGTTTGAACACGGAAACTCAGTGGTTTGAACACAGAAACTCAGTGGTTTGAACATGGCAACTCAGTGGTTTGAACACAGAAACTCAGTGGGTTCAGTGGTCTGAACATGGCAACTCAGTGGTTTGAACATGGCAACTCAATGGTTTGAACACAGAAACTCAGTGGTTTGAACACGGAAACTCAGTGGTTTGAACACGGAAACTCAGTGGTTTGAACATGGAAACTCAGTGGGTTGAACACGGAAACTCAGTGGGTTGAACACGGAAACTCAGTGGGTTGAACACGAAAAATCAGTGGGTTGAACACGGAAACTCAGTGGGTTGAACACGGAAACTCAGTGGGTTGAACACGGAAACTCAGTGGGTTGAACAGTCTCCGGTTTCAAGTCCACCGTGCTATCCACTGGGACACGCAAGCCCCCTTTTAACCAGAGGATCATAACCAGAATAACTTAGTGATCTTGTAGCTTGCCATATCCCCAGGGTTACATTTTATAGTTAAAGCCTCTTTTTCCTGCTATAACAGGGGGTCGACATTCGGTTACCTTACAATTCAAAATTGGTCTTTTTTTTTCACAATTGTAAATGATTTTTTTTCTTGATTTTTTTTTGGTTGAGAACAACATAAATTCCCCCCTCTTACTTTCTAAATATTGTTTTTTGCTACATTGACAGAAGAACGTTTGTCTAACATGTACCATATTATGCTGATTAATTGTATATGTGTTTTAACAATGTATGTATTGAGGTTAATAGCGCTGTTAACAATTAATCTTTCAATTCTTTTTTCACAAAATGTTTTAAGAGTTATCATGCTTTTTTCCCCCACAAAACGATCAGGCTATGGAGTCTTCACAATTTTTAGGAAAAAAATGTGTCCACTCCAGGTGATGCTTCCAGAACATGTTCCTCTGTCATGAATTGAATTGAATGTTGTTTAACGGCTCATCAACACAGTATAGGTTATTTAGAGCCGCCCCAGAGAGAGGGGAAGGATACATAGGAATCCGGGAACCTGCCCTACTCTTATTATCGAATAGATTCCTATGGTTCTTTAACGTGCTCGGAGGATAGACCGATACACGGGACCGCCCGGTTTACGTCCCCATCCGACGGACGAGGCTAAGGGAACGTGTCTTGCTCCTCTGTCATACGGTTTGATTAACATACTCATGTATGACAGAAAAGTGTAGTTTTTCTGTGAAATAAAATTTGCTTTTGTTTTCCATTCAACACCTATGGGGTCAGGTTAAGAAGGACAACTTGAAGGGAGAGTTGGGCAACAATAGCCACCAGAAATAACAGAATAAACCCACATGGCAGATAAGCACCAAGGTCCTAGCCATCCAGGACACTTTCTTAAAGAAAGTGAACCAACACTTACTTTAGTCGCATGTGTGTGCGTAGTTCCTGCAGTATTCTCTCGGTCTTCGAGGTCGTGGAGTTCTTGCCCAGCCAGCTTGGGAACGCAATCATCTGTGAAATGCCACCACGCATGTACTCCCCAGGAGCTACACTGCCATACATGGCCTGTAAAACAGCATAACAGAATGTAACCAGGAACAGGTGAACAAGTTGGTTGGTTTTGTGTTTTACGTCTCTTTCAGCACATATTAGGCCATATATGATAGTCAATTTTTTTAGTGGTCGAGGCAGACCACCCCACTTTTTTTGGGTAGAACAAATACTGTAAACCTCCCGCCACCCGCAAGAATCACCACTTTCATACTTGACAAGTTTTTAATGCAGCCTCTTTACTATTCTGGCCACAGATGCACTCGAACAGGTCAATAATCCATTGTCAACTGCTCAGGTTAGAACTACAGCACTGTAGGCCGGAGGAACTATCGCACTGTAGGCCAGAGGAACTATGGCACTGTAGGCCGCAGGAACTATGGCACTGTAGGCCGGAGGAACTATGGCACTGTAGGCCGCAGGAACTATATCACTGTAGGCCAGAGGAACTATGGCACTGTAGGCCAGGTTAGAACTATGGCACTGTAGGCCAGAGGAACTATGGCACTGTAGGCCAGAGGAACTATGGCACTGTAGGCCAGGTTAGAACTATGGCACTGTAGGCCGGAGGAACTATGGCTCTGTAGGCTAGAGGAACTATGGCACTGTAGGCCATGTTAGAACTATGGCACTATGGCACTGTAGGCCAGGTTAGAACTATGGCACTGTAGACCAGAGGAACTATGGCACTGTAGGCCAGGTTAGAACTATGGCACTGTAGGCCAGGTTAGAACTATGGCACTGTAGGCCAGAGGAACTATGGCACTGTAGGCCAGAGTGACTATGGCACTCTAGGCCAGAGGAACTATGGCACTGTAGGCCAGGTTAGAAGGCCAGAGGAACTATGGCATTGTAGGCCAGAGGAACTATGGCACTGTAGGCCAGAGGAACTATGGCACTGTTGGCCAGATGAACTATGGCACTGTAGGCCAGAGGAACTATGGCACTGTAGGCCGGAGGAACTATGGCACTGTAGGCCAGAGGAACTATGGCACTGTAGGCCAGGTTAGAACTATGGCACTGTAGGCCAGAGGAACTATGGCACTGTAGGCCAGGTTAGAACTATGGCACTGTAGGCCAGAGGAACTATGGCACTGTAGGCCAGAGTAACTATGGCACTGTAGGCCAGAGGAATTCCGGCACTGTAGGCCGGAGGAACTAGGGCACTGTAGGCCGGAGTTTTTTCTTAAATTTGACCTAATTTTAGCCATGGTGGTATCTCTTGGATGACTGGCGGCTGCGAACAACACAAAGCTGAGGGGGATCATTGTAATGAAGTTTCATCAAAATCCTTCAAGCGGTTTCAAAATGTCATTTTTAGTCTTTTCCTATATAACTCTATGTAAACTTTGAGTCGCAGTGGTGGCCATTTTGATTATTCGACGATAACGAAAAACACAAACTTGATAGAGGCCAACCCAAGGAACATGTTTATGGTATTTCACAATAATGGAATAAGTGGTTTCGGATGAAGTTTCATCAAAATCCTTCAAGCGGTTTCAGAGGAGATGTCGATTTTATAAAATTGCTAACGGACGACAGACGAAAAGCGATCCCATAAGCTCGCCTGGCCTTTGGCCAGTAGAGCTAAAAACCAGTCTGTTCTAAAACTGGGAATCATTTCCTGCGATGTATAAACAAAATAAATCGACCTTTAAATTAGTTCAGTCATTAATTTTTGGGTCAGATTTTTTTACATCCCAAATTTGATTTTTACTGCAGTGGGCTTTGGGCTACCGGCTAATTTCTAGGAATGGTGGGTGTGTATGTAACCGGCTACTGGTATACTGTGAAGTTGATTGTCAACAGATGTCATCGGTAGACAAAGGGAATTTTAATAATGTGCTGCCAAAATAATTGAAACATATACATTTATTGGAACTCACCTCCATTGGTAGGAGTCCCCATGCCTGACTGGTGCGTATCTGCCTCTCCACGAGATCACCTTCACAGATGGAGTCTGCTGTCCGTGCCAGTAATGACAGGTGCTTGGCCATGTTACCTCTGTGATTAATACAAGTTACAATCATACAAGTATACACGCACGTGAAACAGGATTCAGAATATTTCATCAAGTATAATCTAACTATGAAGCTGAAAAGGGGCATAACTCTGCCAAAATGAAAGTCATAGTTATTGGACATGTTTAACGACATTCCTTTAGGTAAAATGAAGATGTGTGTGAAGTTTTATTAACATATGTCAAATACTTTTCAAGTTATGGCTAAGGTTAGGTTGCAGATTAAGTGTGACAGACAACGGACGAAAGAGAACAGATGACAGTCCACGCACAAAGTGATTCCCAAATGTCTGCCATGCTAGGCAGGCAACACAGAAATGATGTTATGCAGGGCACGAAAATTCCACTCGTCCGCTCGTACTGACGAGTGAAATTCGAATCCGGACGAGTGAAACCCATGAATCGGGTGTCCGAGAGGACGAGTAACATTTCAGTAGAAAAAAACAACAAAGTAAATAGTTCTTAGTTTATTAAGCGATTAAATGCAGTAAATAGTCGCAGCTCTGTTTATTCACCGATATATTGCAATTTAAGTCAACCGGATATTGGGAAATGACGCATTTCCGTTTTGGGACATACTAAAATGCGGCTCCCCTTCTAATTTCATGGAGCGCGCACGTTACGGTATTTGATGTTACACAAATAACACTTTCACCCAGGAAATCTTTAAGGCAATTTGTCAGCTTTTAGGTGACTGGTACCAGAGCCTTTAGGAAGGGGAATTGCAAAAGTATGCTGTTTTCCTGTATTGGAGTTCATTTTCTACTAAAAAAAGTGTGTTTTTTTTTAAAAAGGGGATTTTTTCACAGGAAAAGGGGGAAATATATACCATGCCAGAGTAACTGTAATGGCCATGATCAGGCTGTAGTGAACTATAGAATATGAATATAGTCATCTATAATAATGGTCAAAGTTTCATAATTTTCATTGATTTATATAAAGAAAAAAAAAACACATTACGATGTTTCCCTTTGTTTTATTTATATATAATAGTGTTAAATGATGGTATCTGACTGCTTTGACTTATGAACTTTTACAATCAGAGCAGGACAAGTAAACATCCTATAAGGACGAGTAACATGTCAATGCCACTTGTCCTACAGGACGAGTATAAAGTAAAATATATTTCTTCCCCTGCTATGGGCACATCTTAAAATAGTTACTGAATAATTCTAATGTTTTATAACAAAAACATTTAGAAATGCTTTATTAACGTGGCTAAAACATGTAATGAGTGAATATATTTAGGTTCTTTACTGAACAATTATTTTTTTCATATTTTTTCCACCAAATTTCCAGATTTTAAGCAAAGGCCTGGAACAAATGGGTGGGTTCGGGAAAGAATCTCCCAAAATAAAGATCGAGTCTTTAGCAACATTTTTGAGTGTATCGATTATTTTAATTTATAAACACTGACAAATTTGGCTCCTGAAAGGCCCGTTAATCTGGCGCTCTGTGTATTGCAGTCAATTTGACTAAACCAGGATGGTATAGGAATAAAAAGACAGCAGACGGTTAACAATTACCTGGCAGCATATGGATTCACATGAATGTAGTTTTCCTGGACAAACAACGGTGCAATGTTGTAGTCGTTGAAGAAGAGATCAGATTTGTCATTAATGGTCATCTTGTTGGTCTCCTCCCCGCCCACAAATACTTTACGACAAACATCAAACGGACCCTGGAAAAATAAACATCCCGAATTCAAGTAAACATATTACATTATATATTTTCATGCATGTCAACATAATATTTTTATGCACGTCAACATTTTCGGACTATTGGTCCGCCATCTTTGAAAACATATCCAAAATCGATGGGATATGGTCAAGTGAAATGTTCAACCAAAGGCATATTTTAGGCATGAGCAATGTCAACCATATATAGTACATGACAGTAATTCAATACTATTGATGTAAACATAATATTAGAAAGAACAATGGTGTACTTCGAAATGTGGATGATGTGATAAAACGGCTCATTTTATTTAGAAATGATGTCTTGTCTGCTCTCGCTGGATAAATGGACTATTCTGTCCAATTTTTTTCACATAAAAAAACAAAACAACTTTCAGTAAAATTGTATCAAAGTGTTCGACTATAAAGGGCACAATTTCTGCCATGTAAGTATTCTTTCTGATATTATGTTTACATCAATAGTGTTGAATTACTGTCATGTACTATATGGTTGACATTGCTCATGCCTAAAATATGCATTTGGTTGAAAATTTCAATTAGTGTTCCCCTAACAACATGTACCAGTATCTATTATATACCTATCAATAATATATACATAGTACCTTCATTTTCTTACAATGGAATACAACAACCTGTATCACACTACAGGTTATCAGTATGCTACTAAAAATAGATTTTGGAAAATGTCAGATTTGAATGTTGGGGATTGCCCAGCTAGTAATACATTAAGAACAATGGATGTTTTAACATGAAATATGAACTATCAGAATGTTTGTTTGTGCGTTTGTGAACATAGTGGGTTAATTAATTTAAGATTATGTCAGTTGGTAAATTCACCAGAATTTGATGTGTAATGAATTGAATTGAATTGAATGTTGTTTAACGGCTCACCAACACAGTACAGGTTATTTAGAGCCGCCCCAGAGAGAGGGGAAGGATACATAGGAATCCGGGAACCTGCCCTACTCTTATTATCGAATAGATTCCTATGGTTCTTTAACGTGCTCGGAGGATAGACCGATACACGGGACCGCCCGGTTTACGTCCCCATCCGACGAACGCGGCTAAGGTAAAGTGACGGAACTCAGTGGCACCACGGAGGATTGAACCCGGGGCCTCCGGTTACAAATCCGCCGCGCTACCGACTGCGCCACGGCAGCCCCTGATGTGTAATGAACACAAGTGTAGTTGTTGCAATGTAATGTACGTTTTCATGCGCGTGTAATGTACATGTTTTCATGTCTTTCCTCTTGGTAATTTTCAGTTAATTTGACTTTATATAATTTTGTTTTAATTTGTTGCTTTTGATACATGTATTCTGTTTTAATGATACGTAAAGAGGTATATAATAAAAGGATCATTAATATAGTAATAATCCTATTGTATGCAGTTCATCTACTACATGAATGTAGTCACCAAAATATGCAATTCACATTAAACTACATGTAAATATCAGCTACTGTATAAACTGTGCGATTCACGCGACCATGTTTATAGTTTCCCAGTGTTTATCTAACTGCATGTATGTACACAACTATGTTGCTCCCCTAATATTGTAACTCACCTTACTGGTTACTACAAAGTTCTACAAGTGGGTTACTGATCTCACCACTCTCACCACATGTATACAATGCAACTACGCAATTCAACTGTGTATGTTTTTTACTTCTAAATTACAAAGTCACCACATTCAAACCTAACGTTGCTATTAAAAGAATGACTGTACTAAAGAGTACATACTATTTTCATGTCCTTCTTTGCCTCCTGGGCGTCCGACTTTGCCTGATCGTACGTCATGGCCTTGTCTGCGGCCGTCCACATAGACAGGTTGTGGATTACCTGTGGAAGTACAACAGAACAATTATAAATGGAATACATGAAACAGGTGAATATGTGTGAACTGTACAAATACTGCTGAATTATCTAACATTATTTTTCTGAAAGTCGGAGAGAGTGAAAAGTGAAAAATACAAATACACTTGTTTTTGTATGGTAATGTTTGTGTGTTAGTTTGTTTGTTTGTTTGGTATCTTACATCAATTTTAGCCATGTTAGGCCAAACAAAAAAATATGTGGTTCAGGTAACACCGGCAAAAAAAATAGGATAGGTAGGTATGCTTCTTTTTTTTGTTGTTAATGAATTCAATTCTGATAATGAATTTAATATGTTAAATTACTATACCTTGAGTTCGATTTTTTTGCTTTATCAACAATTTTATTTTTTAATTATTTTTTAATTATTTATATTTTTTTTTCAATTTTTGCATAACAAGTTTTAGTGTCAGCCCCTTAAAATAGGGTCGGTCAGGTTACCTGAATCACATATTTTTTTATGTGGCCTTAGGCCATACATGTTTGTAGTAGAGGCAGACCACCCCATTTTTGCTGGGTAGAAGCAATACTGTATACCTCCCACCATCCGTAAACTGTCCTTTGGAATGAAATCCTATAAATAGGAAACCAATGTTGTTTACACTTTATATAAATATACACACACATACAGATAAATCCACTCACCTGTCGAATATCCTGATTGGCCGCCAAGATAATTTCATTTAAGGCGGGTGGGGGTAACTTCAAACCTTCCTTAAAGGCTATGGACATCACGGCTGCCTGAAAAGTCACGACAAAACAATTAAATGTGGGTTCCCTTTAAAAGGAACAATTTGCCTGGAAAGGAACTCAACTACAAATTTTATTGACTAAATTAAACCTGGCAGAATATATGAAATAGCCTCTTCACAGGCAAGCCAAAAAACAACAACTGTTTGCATATAGCAAACAGCTGGATTGTACAGCCTGTGGTTATACTGTGGCATGGTGTAGTGGTATGGTACATATGGAGAATTTAATCGTTACTGTTATAACACAACCAATATCAATGATTAAGACAGAGGGCCTCAAGGAAGACTGACTATGCCAATTGAGTCACCCTTTATAAATAACTTATTGTACCCAGGAATAATTGCTTATAGTTGTCGATTTATAAACAGTAAACACTGCTGTGTTTCTTTTGCATTCCATTCCATCCCCACCCACCCCCACTCCCCCTTACAAATAAATTACAGTACCCAGGAATAATTGCTTATAGTTGTCGATTTATAAACACTAAACACTGCTGTGTTTCTTTTGCATTCCCTCCCCATCCACCCACCCACCCCCCTCACCCTTTATAAATAACTTACTGTACCCAGGAATAATTGCTTATAGTTGCCAATTTATAAACAGTCAACAGTGCTGTGTTTCTTTTGCATTTCCCCCCCCGACTTACTCGAAGAATGGCCTCGAACCTCTATCAACCAACAATAAGGAAAATAATAATACCTCATAGTTAACATTTTGGGTAAGACCTATTTAACTATTTAATGAAAGAATCAGTCGCCTCCAAATATATGTCCCTATTATCGGATGATCAAATGTAGACAATATGCAACTGATTGTTATCTTCCTGTACAGGGAATAATCATTTACATCAATTGCCACTAGAACCATGCATCTCTGTCTCACTGGCACGGGCAGATACTCCGGGTTGGAGTCTCGGCTGAGGTGTGATATTCTCACCACCCGTTTGAGCTTACCCACCTTTATTTGCTCCACCCGCGGACGCTGAAAGCGTAGATCGAAACAATGATTAGCTAGAGTCCTGATCTTCGGATGGTTCCTGTCATTACACATGGTGATGATGGGTATACGCGAGTTCTTGATCAGATTTACAAGTTCCTGAAGCAGAAAAACACATTATTATGTCACAAATTCAGTCAGCCCAAAAAAACAAAAAATGACCGGGGAAAAAATGCATATCAACTTTCAATGCATACAAAGAATTGAATTGGGTTTTAAGGCGCACCAACACATAAAAAGGTTATATGGCATCTAACAGGCATGAACATGCCAGGCTCATCTTCCATGTACATCGAGATAAAATATGGAAAATGGGCCTAGAACCGTCTCACCCTGAACTGCAGAGTTGCTGCAAATTCTATCGTAGAAACTCCATTTACGCTGGAGCCACATTTATTGTTTTTCTGCCACTGCTCTTTTGATGCGAGCGAGATAGCACCTGAAACAATGCAGGGATCATGATGAAGACCTTTAATGAACATGAACAAAAAATGACAAAATAAACATGAATTTGGGGGGGTTCTACCCCTCTGCCTACCCCTCCAAAGGGATCTGCAGTGACCCTATTCTTTGCCCCGTGACCAAACGAGGGCACCCGGGAACCACATGGGACTCCCGGGAACCACACGGGACTGCCGGGAACCACACGGGACTGCATACAAAGAAACCTGAACTGAGCATACTGATTTGTTATAAAAAATAAAATAAAAAATAAAAAAAATATTTAAATAATTCAAGGTTTTTATAGGAGATGCATTTATATTTGTAAAAGAGATGAGTTTATATAAGCCTTGATGAGCTTGCTTTCAGATCCTTACTATTATAATTTGTATGTAATATATATGTGAACATATAGTTTAAACTAAGGTTTTTATAATTTTCCAGGAGTTTCAAGTAGTTTTAAGGAACTTGACTCAAACACAAAGTCTATGGTGACCAGATATACCTAGATGTGCATATTAGGAATTATCTGAAAAAGTTAGTTTTCTTTTTTTTTTACATTTCTGTGCTTATTAATGTCTTAAGGGTAGAGGTAAAAGAAGTCCAAATAAGCCATCCCATTATTTTGTATGCGTTACTCCTTTCACCTCTAATGGCGCGTTATACGAGCATCTCGCGTACTGTAGAGAGATATTTGTCAGATGATTTTATTTGTATACGTCATTTTCAAACACATGTAAGGTCATATATGGCGGTCGATCTTTTGTGGTGGAGGCAGACCACCCACTTTTCCCGGGTAGAACCAGTACTGTACACCTCCCCCCATCCGTAAGAATCGACACTTCTTCAATTACAAGTCGAGCTCCCAATGGGATTCAACCCGCAGCGGTGAGAGGCGAAGGTTTACAATGCAACGTCGTTAACCATCCGGCCATGGAGACGCTCATTTGTGAGATGAAGGAAGGTATAAAGTACAAGATGGAGGGAAGGTTTTACTTGGACACAAACAGATAGGTTATATTTTAATAAACAACACACTAGATCTGTTTTTGTGTGGTACTATGTTTATAGTGTCTACGTCCCGGATGAAGAAAAATATCAAATATGAGATGCAGGTTGGATAAGGAAGGTTTTACAATATCTCCACATTTGGTTTAAATATATTTTATTTTTTCAATGGTTTACAGCATTTCATATATACATTGTACATCATATTAAAGGATTAGAACGAAAGCAAACTGCTTATAGAATTCTTCTCCTATTAATATTTAAACTACAAATTAGATCTGTTTTTCTATGGTACTAAGGTTAAAGAAATATAAAAAGATCGGACAGGGAAAGTAGCATTCAAGGAGGACAGTCAACACAAAACGCAGAAACAAACATGCAAACAGACAAACAAGAAGGCAAAAGTAATAATAAATAACGACATCACAAACACAAAAGGGTTGACAATAGGGCTACCGCCTTGGAACGGTCAGTGGCAAAGTAGGCCACTGGGGGTTTAAACCGGTTCTAGGGTGCACCAAACCTCACACTTACCCTACTGTCATCCAAGGTTTGTACATCAATCATTGACATGATAAGAGTGTCGACAGACACCAAATCCGACCTAGAATCATGGCGCAATGGAATCAAAACAAGATTGCCAACGTACCGATATTCCGCCCCTGTCCTGATTTCCCGACATTCCGTCGACCTCGTCCATGACGAGACAGTGTTTCTGCCCGTGCGTTGTGGAGCCCGACGTGCCAATATAGTCCACGATGCTCGTGTTTCCAACAGACTGGGAGACCACTTCCTTCAGACTTTTGGCATTTCTCGTATCAGAGGCATTCAGCTCGACAAAAGAGAAGCCAGCTTCCTAAAGTAGAAATACAGGTCATGAAAGATAATAGTGCATTACGGTATATTTTGTTTCCACAAATTCAATTATGGACTTATTCTGAAGTAATCCATAGAACCACATATTATGATATAGACCAAATCACAACTCCATAATTTGTATATTTAAGAAAGAGAACATTGTTTACTGTGAATTATCGTTTAATATATCACGGTTTGGAGTTCAATTGTAAACAATAATTTCACGAGCCTGAACGTGATATATTAAACGATAATTCACAGTAAACAATGTTCTCTTTCTATTCTTATACCCCTAAAATGTGAAAATAACGCACACTTCTGAAATCTTTCGCATTGCTTTGCTTACTCACCTAACGTTGCATACGTTACAATGCGCAATGCGAAGTGCGCAATTCTTATTTTCCTAACGTTGCAAAAATTACAGTGATATATCGTTCAATATAACCATATATTTTAAACTAGGCTATATAGTGCGGGTGTATTAGAATAAACAGTATAATTAACAGCATAAATTTGATACTGAATTAATGTCACTAGAGTAAAAAAGTGGTAATTTGGTTAAAAAAACTTGTACTTCGAACTCGTTTTTTTTAGCAAATTATCACTTTTTTACCTCGTGATATAAATTCAGTATCAGATTTATGCTGTTAATTATTCTGTGTTTAATAAACATTCTCTTACTGGTCAATGACCAGAGTTCAGTTTGGAAACAAATGCATATATCAACTGAAATCATTTGAAAGAAACTAATGTATGGTAATTGTAAAATTTATGAAATTAATTTAAAGAAAAGTAATCAAGAAAATAACGAACAGAAAGTCATAGTTTCTAGAAGAGCTTAAGCATATTAAACCAATTCTTCTTCTTCTATTCCTCAAATAATTTAGAGAACACAAATTCAGATCTTATCAACTGTAAACTGTGTCTTACCATGCAGACAAGAGTTGCAGTCGTAGTTTTACCAATCCCTGGAGGTCCCGACAACAACGCCGCCTTGTATCCAGCACCGTCGTCACTTCCTCCCCGACCAAAAAACTTCCCTTGAGCTGGTTTCACTCCAGCTGCTTGATTTTTATGCCAGTGAGTCAGCCAATGAAAAAGCTTCTTACAATTGCTCTTGTCACCTGATTGGCCAATGATTTGCTTCAGTTGAGTTGGTTTGTATTTATCCACCCACAGTAAAGAGGGTTCTGATTGGTTAGTTGGAATTTTTCTTGCACTTGATTGGTCACTTTTATTACTAGTCAAATTTGATTGGTTATCAGAATGTGGTGATAAGGAAGATTCCTTTTTTATTGATTCCATTTTAATAGAACTGTTACTTTTGAATGAGTCCAACTTTCCTGAGCTAGACATTTTCTGTAAGGCAGCTTCCTGAAGAAGAAAAACTCATGACCATAATGAGATTTGTTCACGTGTGGTTTTCAGACTGATCTGAGCCTCCTTGGGGAGTACACATTTTTTGTCTTCTCATTTCTTGCAAGCATCTTAATATTTAACAGAACAATTTCATTCCCTCGATAAATGCAGGATTCCTACTGGAATTTACCATTAAAAAAATTTAACCCACAACCCCTAAGCACGACTATAATAGCTTTTGCGTCCATTGTAAACGCAGATCAGGGTTTACACTGTCCGGCTGCTGATCAGTAATTTCCCCCAAAACCCACTTTGTCACATAAATGGAATGGTCTTAATTCAAAGAAATAACAGTCCATTATATATATGTAGCGGGTTAAGGGTTAGAAACTGTCCATATAGAAAGACTACAAACCGGGCCAAGAGTCATTGAAATACTCAAACGAGGGTAATTCATTAAACAAGGGCGATACCTTTTTGATGGAGTCCTCTGCCTGTATCGTGTACTTGGATTTCTTTCCAGGTCTGGTCCGTATCAGGTCCAATAACCCGTCCTCGTCTAATTGCTTTGTTTTGAATGTCTCCGCCTGTCACAAATACAGAACACGTTTACAGGGGTCACAACAAAGTAGGTGTGTTTCCAATAACGGTCAGAAAATATAGGGTTAAGTATTGATTAATTTTTTTCTCCTCACCTCGATTTTATTTTTCAATGAAAAGATGTTGGTGCTTCAAAACCGGGTCGGGCGGGTTAGTGGAAGAACCTGTTTGTTTTTTCTCTAAATAGCCGATATATTTTAGTGGGTTCACAATATTGTAGTTAAAGAAACGCTTGAGTGAAAATGAACTGTAATGGGTTATTTATCTTTTGTAAAATAAAATTATGAGAATCTGAAGATAACAAATGTTTGAGCGACTTTACTGGAATTTTATTTTTCATAAGCTGATAAAAAAAAACAGATTCCAATGATATTAATACATTTTCAAGTAACCATGTAATACCCCAAACCTGCTTGCATGGTTAAGTCCCTACCTTGGCCAGTTTACTCTGCCCGGCATCCCTCCCTGCCACCAAGTAATCTGTCTTTTTGCTGACGTTGCCCGTCACCTTGCCACCATAACGCTCCACGAGTGACTTGGACTCGTCGCGCTCCAGGGACTCCAACACGCCCGTGATGACAAACGTCAAACCTTCCAGACAATTGTCAGCTCCCTGTAGTACCAGGGGTTCATGTTAACTTTGAACCCATCAGTGTATATGCTTTCTTGATGAATTATTGTATGGAATTGTTAGTGTTATATTCACACTTTATAAAGAGTCATGGCAATCTGGAGTCATTAAAGTAACTAACACAAGTATTAAAGAAACTAACACGCCAAATAGAGACAAAATTACACTATAAAACTGTTTATCAAAACTCTATCCAGGTGTTCAGGTCATATAATAATGTACATGTGCCGATTAAACGTATTGTTTTATTCACGGATTATTCCAACACGACCTGCGCAGTCTTTCATATACACAAAGAAGAGAGACAACTGTGTTATTTTACTGTAAAATATGGCTGTTCCATTAATTCACTGCGTATTTTTCATCTGTTGGAAGCGCCACCTTCCGTTTACTACGATTATTTTCTGTGAATGAATTATCGTCACGTGATGTCAATATTGTAGTAAAATTGAGCTTCTCCTTCAACTTCCACTCGTCTGCAAATCATTATTTTTTCTTGATGTTTAAAACTGTCATTATAATAAATATGAAATATTACATTGTTTACCGCTTAAAGACTATCTGTTTGTCAAAAAAATATTTTGTACAGTTGTGTTGATGTTTTATTTTTATCAAAACATACGGTACCGCTCAGAATACATACGGGGGGGGGGGGGGGCGCCCAATGGAACAGCCTGTAAACATAGCAGCCCGACTACCTTGACCTCCGAGATAATATAGTGCCCCCACACAATAGCATAAACAATGTGGTTATTGTCGTGTTAGAATCGAAATAATAAATACATACCTGTATTTTCTTAATTAAAATACCCATGACTGAATATGCGTAAAAAGAATTATGATTTGGCAACTCAATTTGATGCTACAGTTTTGAGGTTTGGCCGGACTGGATAAAGCTGTTTTGTGTCTATACAGTTTGGATTCTCCAAATATATATTATATATCTCGTCGTTAGTAGGTTTAGAAACGGTGTACATGTTGCAAAATTTGGCTGCTGTTGGCGAAATAATGACTTTAAAAACTCTCACGACACTTAGTTTTTCTACAAAACTAGAATAATATTATCTGCAAGTCATTCATAATTATTTGGATAATTTAAAACAAACTGTATCTGCGTTTTACAGACTGTTGATTATATTGCACCAACAATATACTACACCTTAGGTAGACTAATGAAGGCAACTTGATTTGCGTTACTGTTTAAATAATTATCTGCAAGTAGGTTTAATGTCAAAATGATACTGGGTTAACCCATGAAGGTGCCAATTTTAATGCTTGATAAATACTTTATGATTGCTGGTTCCCCACTAGAATTGATTTTAACGGACACCTCGTTTACATATATCTCGTGTGAACGACTTCACACAGTGTCTCCAGAGTATACCTATGCTACATCAATTGACCGTATATTCATCGCCGACAAATAAATCAATCACCAATCATTGTATAGATACCGTGGGGATTTCCTTTGAGCCGAGAGCCTGAGGTCCGGCGCGGTTGAGGTACGATCTGTAACCGGTTCCTTTGTGGCTGGGAGTCTGCAAACATAATGTAGAATATGTGGGAATACTTTTTTTAAACCTTGGTAGGAAAGGAACAAATCTAGATTTTTTAGATGTAAAACAAAACTCACACATTGCTTAACAATTCACAAAAGAAGGTCAACTTCCAAGTTGCAAAAAATGTAAGTATTTCTTATTCCTCAATCAATATTAAGGACTGCCATTTATAATTTGATCAATAACTCGCTGTAAAATAAAAAATACAACACTTTTTACCTGATCCCGGAGAGCGGATAAAGTTACTTAAAATTTAAGTTATTGCTCAGAAATGAGGATGCTTATTTCAAAATCTGCTCATATAAATATATGTACATATGCATTTGTTACAACCGGATTATGATTTATAACCACTCGGAACTGAGGATGTTTGTTCAGAATTCACAAGGACACATGTAAAATATTCAGACACACCTTTTTGTCTGCAACAACCTTATAATGACTCACCTTCTTGTAATCAAATACAATCAGAAGGCACTAGTTGCGTATCTGATAAGACTGCTTGGCTCGTTCTCAGAATGATCAGGACATTTGTATTAATTTCTCACTATAAGGATGTAAGTAAATATTTTTAGAAACCTCCGAGTCTGACTTGACAGGGCTTGGTTTTTTCTGCTGACCACCAGGCGTGGACGGGGTTCCGTCACCGCTTGCTTTAGACGGTGAAAATTTATTGTCCTCGCTGGTCTTGGAGGGAGATGGTTTGTTTGGCGATTTCTTGTCGGGTTTACTTGGCACAAACTCCATCTTGTCACGTTTTGGTGAAATCTTACTGGACGGGTGCTAGAATGAAGAAAAACCTGGATTAACAAAAATAGTTAATTTTAGGCTGAAAATCATTTTGAGGCATTAAATAATTTGAATTATGTTTCATCACAGGAAAGAAGCATTTTTGGATTCAGATACATAATGGGTTATATAGAGCCAATCCAAACTAGAACTATCACTGAAGGTGATGAATACCCCCGCTTAAATTCTAGTCAAACAAAGGGCCATAATTCTGTAATAAATTAGGCAATCAACAATGTGTGATGTAGAGGGACATAAGGTCATCAGAAGTTATGTGTATATGAAGTTTGGGAACAACCCATTCAAAACTGTTTGAGGAATGCAAATATTGAAAATGTGTCACGGGACACGAAGCAACAAAAATGCGTAAAAAAAAGGGCACGATGGGACGTTACGGACAACTTGATTCCTAAATATATATCCCCGACTTAACTTCGTGAAAGCGAGGGTATAAGGAATATGACCCCACACCTCCTCATGCGAGGCGGAAACTCTACAACTAGGCTGCGTCACTGTCATCCAAACGAGGGAGGGAGGGAGATGATACAACAAGTATTTACTTGCTAAATGCATGTAGATTTTTGCAAATTGCAAGTAGAAAATATTAACACTTGCTAAATTTTTCAAGTAATAAAACAAACCCACTAGGTCTCAGTCTGCATGTATTCACTGAACATATTTATCTAACTTGGTTAAATAGGTGGATAAAAGTAAGTACATTATATTCCTGCATCCAGCCGAGTGTGAAAATGTCATTATTTACATGTATAGCAATCCTTCTAAAATTAATCGTTTTAAATTATTAATGCAAGTAACTTGATTAAAATAAGCAAGTAGAAAATCTTCGCACTTTTTAGCGAGTGGTTAAAAATATTAAATTTGATCCCTGCGGGTGTTTAACCATGACTGGAGGATAGACTGCCCTGTGTATGACCATTCCTGACTGATGAAGCAGTGGAAATAAAGAGACGTGCTCAATATCACCAGTGTAATGTTTTGCTGTGGTTACATACAAAAAATTATAAATTGAGATCAGTTCAATCCCACACATACAATTTTTACTGATCAATTTGTTTTTAATACCATCATACATATATATACACAAGTAAATTTTTAAATAAAACAAATTTAAATTTAAGAGCTAACATCAATATGCACATAAGTAAAAATAAAACTAACTCAATATAATTTTCCAATGTATACCTTTTTCACATCCGGTGTCTCGGCTACAAATAACCGCGGCTTCTTCTCCGGTGATGGAAC
This sequence comes from Cyrtodaria siliqua, assembly GCA_037043455.1. NCBI lineage: Eukaryota > Metazoa > Mollusca > Bivalvia > Adapedonta > Hiatellidae > Cyrtodaria > Cyrtodaria siliqua. Next base: position 34,047 of record JAWPHD010014416.1, read on the forward strand.
CATGACCGGCTGTTTAGCCTTACTTGCCAACTTACTCGCCAAGCTGGATTTATCTGGAAAACAGAGCACTTAAAAGGTTTGTATAACTAGTTGAATGCATAATGACATTTTTATTGGTTGCGGGGAAATCCAACTAATGAATGCCCCGAATTTTCAACCTAAAAGTTATAACATATTCTCGTACCATCAGTAGCTTCAATGTCCTACTCTGTAAATAAACAGAAAAAAATAACAATAAAGCAATGTGAACATCAATCATAAGTTTCAGTTGACACAACTCGTGTAATCCACCCTGCCTCGGACTGGGGTAAGACATACAAATATATTAACTCTTTAAAATTAAAACATACGCATTTATTTAATCTCTAAAATTATAATAGTTTAAATTTTAAGGCCTGGATTGGTAAGACAATAAACTTTAACCCTTTCACTGCCAAATTTCAAATGTTGTCTGCTAAAATTTTAATTCAAACCTTCTGGTAATAATTTATATAAAAAGAGTTACTGAAAACATTCTGACTGAATGCAAACCTGCACATTATACGTAGGTTGATCTGGGTTTACACTGGTCGCAAAAATCTACGTTTTCGACTGTGGCAGCAAAAGGGTTAAGTATTATATGTAAAATAAGCAGATACTGTTATGCGGTACTCCCAGGATAGGCCGCTTAACTGTGTTATCACGTTTACCTTCGAGTTTCTGTGTACACTATTATAGTTACCTGTTGGCTTTGTGGGAGATTCCTTCACATCATTATTCTTCTGTGACGTCTCTGAAGATTTCTGAAATAGATTATCATGAATAACAGAAAGAAAAGAAAAGTGCACGAGTCAGCATCCTTAATCTCAAGTTTGTGATAATACAACAATTGTGCACAACACACATATAAACATCTTATATTCACCAAAACAACATCGGTGGACAGCATATTGTCTTGGGTACTGTAATCTTTGTATTGAACTATATGCAGTTAAGTCTTGGCCTACGCAGATGCTTGACTTCTCACCAGCACAGTCTTGGTCTACCCAGACGTTTGATTTCTCATCAGGACAGTCTTGGTCTACCCAGATGCTTGATTTCTCACCAGGACAGTTTTGGTCAACCCAGATGCTTGATTTCTCATCAGGACAGTTTTGATCTACTCAGATGCTTAATTTTTCATTTGACAGGACAAACGCCTTGCTTATCAAGACTACCAACTATAGTTTGTCAATCAGTTTAGATTCGACGGCCAGGTAAGATTTTTGAAGTCTCTGTGTGAAATGTAAATACGTATCAGCTTCACCTTGTTTACAATGGCCATGTAATTTACATGCATATCCAAAAATACTGCATGCATTCTCATAGGCCTATCAAATAGTACACTATGTCAGCCTTTGTCGTAAGAGTTGTGTGTTCCAAAATTCTTTGTTCTTGATATGAAGGAAATTTCAGACTTAGCAACCCTTATTCTTCAAAGTAATCCTTTTCGGTGATGACTAAACTTATAAAATTCAACAAGAGTGTCCATTGGACACAAAATACGCATGTCAAAAGTGTATCATTTGTAGACTGGTTTTCGAACTCGACCGAGTTTCATCAAGATTGAAAAACAAATATTCATGTTATTGAGCAGACATCATCAAAATTGTCAATTTTCAATAATTAAAGGGTCATAAATCCGTTGTTATCAAGACGATCTGGCTGGTTTCCGAACTTGACCTAGATATTATGCCCATAAACATTAGGGTTATTCCAGTGTTATTGAGCGGACATCGTTAAAATTGTCAATTTTCAATAATTAAAGGGCCATAACTCCATTGTTACCGGGGTGATTGGGCTGGTTTTCAAACTTGACCCAAGATATTATGCCCATAAACATTATTTCCCAGTTTCATAAGGATTGGATAATATTTGTTCGAGTTAGAGAGCGGACATTGCAAAACTTAACGGATGGACAGACGGACGGACGCCACAACATAATAGGTCCCATTTTAGGATGGGCGTATCAACCAACACAAAAATTATAATAAACTTTGGAAAAAAATAGTTCATTTGTAGTTTTACTTTTCATGGAAAGCATTTGTCATTTACCCTACCGATTAAAGCCACAATGTCAATTGTAATACTGACCCTGAGAGAGGTTATGATATGTCAAAGTCAAATGTGATACTGACCCCGACAGGTCATGTGTCAAGGTCATATGGTCATGTGTCAAGGTCACGTGATACTGATCGTGAGAGGTCATGTGTCAAGGTCACATGTGATACTGATGTTGAGAGGTCATGTGTCAATGTGACATGTGATACTGACGTTGAGAGGTCATGTGTCAAGGTTACATGACATTGTGATACTGATGTTGAGGTCATGTGTCAAGGTCACACGTGATACCGACCTTGAGAGAGGTCATGTCCTCATCCAGCAGTTCCAGGGTCCTCTCAAAATCATCGTCACTGTGCATTTCTATGTCATCTATGTCATCTATCACCACCGGCTCCTCATCTGTCTGAAACAAAAGTAGAAATAATGAATGGAAATAGACTGTTATATGGCTTAACAAATTATGATTTTAAAAAATCCTCTGCAAAAAAGACTTACATGCACAATAAGTTGTTTATGTTGTTTGATCCAAGAAACTTATCCAGAACCTATATTGGGAAGATGGACGAAATCAAATCATAAAGCACACAAAAATATCTTCACAAATTAAGCCTCGAAGCCCTCTCCATTTCCTAACGGTGATTGATTATATATGACAATTGGTCGCCTTTGAATTGACCGACCACGTAGGCAATGGAACTCGACTACGATCATCGGGATCTTTTTTCACAGGTTCCAAGTTGATAGCCTATTGATCATAATCGCAGAGACACTGTTGTTTCAAGCATGAGCTATCGAGAAAAACGACAGTCAAACTATTTAATTATCCTGGCAATAATATAAAATCAAAAGTGTGGAACTACTCTGGGCTCGCAAAACTAAAGGATGGTCCTCCAACCAAGGATAATTTGTCATGAGCAGGACTGTATGCAAACTGTGCAAACGATCTGTTAGTTTTTTCGGACAGATAAGAATTATTCGGATATCTCGGAAATGTTATCAGTGTTACGATGCTACTAGCTGTTTTTCATTTGAGAGGATAAATCAGAAGTCTAGGTTACAGTTAAAATACAAATCTTCTGTCTGGTTTAGTTTATTTTTTCACCACTGTTTCGAAGAAAAAAGGCTATTGTCATAACTTGATCGTCGTTGTTGTTGTCGTCTATATCCCCTGGTTAAAGTTACAAAATTAGGCCTAAAAAAAAAATGTCATGTTTCCTGTTACATGCCCAAAAAAACAGGGGTCGGTAGGTTGGATTTTTTTTTTAAGATCTCAATCATGTCAATACCAGTCTGTTTAAAAGTTATATATAACACCAAAATTAAAGACTTTAAGTTGACTGTTGCATAAAACAAGTCTATTGTTTGTGTTGTGTTTCTTTGGTACACATGCAGACATAGGAACCTGGGAAAACACCCAAATTTTTACCCAAAATCGTCTTGGGTGTAGCTATCGAGTGCATTGCTGTCTATAGCAGCTTATGTTAACAACAAGCGATATTCCCATTAGGTCGATCTGCTTCTCGCAAATTCGCTCAATTTTGATTGGAAGTTTAACAAGAAATCCGTGGATGGATGTTTCGCCTAACGGGGGCTGGACTTAAAAAGGTCAATGATGCTTAAATGAAAGTTTGTAAACATTTTAGTATTTAAAAACAATCGAGTTTGCCGTTTGCTGAGATGACATTTAAGTGCATTCGTTTAAAAACAAAATGCCATTCTATCAAAAACAAGAGGCCCAAGAGGGCCTTTGGACGTTCTACTGGCTAAAACGGCTCATATCAAGGGTTGTCGACATAAAATTCCCATCAGTAGTTTTTTTTAAAACATTGCAAAAACAGGGATAGGATTGCCTTAGATCGCTCACTTGGTAATCATGGGCAATACGTCTGCTGTGTCTAGTCTGGCATGGGCATTTTTTAATTTCATAAAAATTGGTGGGGGTAGAGGGTTTATATTAACATTCTAAACAAATATGGTAAACATCAGATAAAAAATGAAGTAACTACAGATTTAACAAAGGAAAATACAAAAATACAATATAGCAGTTTTCAACAAATCAAGGGCCATAACCTGTCGTTACTAACTAGATCTAGCTGGTTTTCGAACATGTCCAAAATTTCATTGATATACCGAGCTTTGCACAACTAGACATCATACTGAGGCTTCCTGCCAAATTTTGTAGAAATCCAACAAGCCGTTTAGGATGAGTAGCGCCGACAAGAAATTTTAAAAAAAAATGTCAAAGTGCCATAACTCCCGTCATCAATCAGCAAACTGGAATAAAAGCGCGATATGCACAACTAGAAACCTTACCGATGCTTCCTGCCAAGTTTCGTCGAAATCCAACAAGGCGTTTAGGAGGAGCAGCGCTGACAAGAAATTAAAAAAAACTCCATCAAAAATCAATGAACTGGAAAAAAATGAAATAGGTACAGCAATGCTTCCTGCTTACATGGCGTTAACACCAAAAAAGATAAAAAAAAAAATAAAATAAGAAAATTTAAAAAAAAAAAAAAAAAAATTCAAACAAAAAAAAAAAAATTAAAACAAAATAATTATTTTATTATATTACTAATAATAAAAAAAAAGGCAAAACATCTGGTAAAGATCAGATGAAAAATGAAAGCCCTATCGTATTAACGAGGCTGAATATAGCATTTTTAACTAAATCAAGGGCCATAAATCCGCTGTTATTGGTCCGATCTGGCTGGTTTTCGAACTTGTGCGAGCTTTCATTGATATTAACAATCTGGTAAAGTTTGGTAAAGATCGGATGAAAAATGAAGGCCTTTGGCCAGTAGAGCTAAAAATCATCAGCTCCAAAAAGTAGGTCAAGGTCAAACATGAAATCCAGGCATCCAAAAAAAAGAGTGCATACAGTTTGTGAAAAAGTGACCTAAACGCAAAAGTTGAAGGTAAAAATTATAAGGTTATCTGCCCTTGCTTGGAGGGTCAAGGTCACTTCCACATTTGCTTTGTCACGTTGCGATGTCCCACTCAAGATACAACTAAAAGCAAAGTTTTAAAGGTCTAGTGCATACAGTTTGTGAAAAAGTGACCTAAACGCAAAAGTTGAACCTAAAAATTAGTAAGTTATCTGCCCTTTGCTTGGAGAGTCAAGATCACTTCCACATTTGCTTTGTCACGTTGCCATGTACCACCCATGATACAACTATAAGCAAGGTTTGAAAGGTCTAGTGCATACAGTTTGTGAGAAAATGACCTAAACGCAAAACTTGAATGTTGACGCCGCCACCGCCACCGCCGCCGTAAAAGCAACACCTATGTCTCTTTTTTTCTTCGAAAAGGCGAGACAAAAATAGAGGTATCACGTGATATGTATTCCGAGGAAACCCCTTCCAAACAATAGTATATTTTCATCCATTGAAATCTTCCGAATCGTAGAACATCCATCATCTGTCTTAGTTTTAAAATAATATTTAACCTTCGAAATTTCAAACAAACATAATATTTGTAAGAATCAAGCTTATGGCTAGGCGAAATGTGCTTTGAAAAACATCATGATAATATTGAATGCAAATGGTTGACATTTTGTGTAATCCGCGAATGAAAATCGAAAACAAAAACGGTTATTGCTAAGTGACGTGACTGGTATATAATTAATTTGCGGCATCATCGGCACAATTTTTACCGCTTTAAAAAAATGAAATTACCGTTATAAAAAAATACGGTTGTGGGAGGGGTAAAAATCATGGTCAGTCGGGTTACAGGAAACAAACATATTTTTCTTTAGGCCCTAACTACTTTACATAATTAATTGAAATGACGTTTTGCAAATTTATTGCTAATGAACATTCAATTAATGTTACTTTGTACAGTCTACTGAGCGAGTCTAGTCATATCATTTTTTTTCTTCTCGTTTTTTGTTGTTGCATTTTTTGGTATAATCTAGTCAAGATTGCAAGTGTTGCATTTATTTTGTTATTGTTTTTCATGATTGAAGTTTCAAAATGTATGTGGTCTTTCATGTATTTGAGCTAATAATGATGTATTATATACTTCATATATTGGATCTCCTTCAAAAGGTATAAACAAAAAAATAAAATATAGCATTTTAGTTTTAAGTATTTACTGTCGATCACAAATCACAAATTTAACAATTGTTCAGAGTACACGCTTTCATACAAAAACTTTCACATTAAACAATAATAAATACTGCAGATTCATTAATGATTAGCATACACTAAGTTGCCATATATACAGGACTAGAAATTAACACTTTTAGTTTACTAGACCACCGGTCTAGTAGTCTAGTAGTTGGGTAAAATTGCTAGACCTTCTCAAAAATTACTAGCCCAATATAATATTCAATAGAAAATACTATTTTAAAGGGGTTGATGCACCATTTTCAATGTTTACTTTAAAGGGCTCTGAAAAACTTGAAAAAAGCTGAAAGAATTATCAAAATGCCATGATAAATAAAAGAGATATGACCTATTGAAAATTTGGGAGGAACATAAATGGAGGCGGCCATATTTGAACGATGAAGTCATCGCGTCTTTTGACCATTTATGGAATATTGATAAACTATATTTTATAGCAAAGAAAATCACTGCAAATTGATTAAAATTAAATACACAGATGCAAAATGAACAAATGGTATTCTTATTTTTCATCTGCAATGTTTTTCTTTGCTTTAAACAACATTTGGCCAATATGCCATATATGGTAGAAAGGCGCGATGACATCATCGTTCAAATATGGCTGCCTCCATTTATGTTTCTTTGCAAAGTTTCAATAGGTCATATTTTCTTTATCTTTCATGGCATTTTGATAATTCTGTCAGCTTTTTTCAAGTTTTTCAGAGCCCTTTAAAATAAACATTGTTTGAAAATGGTGCATCAACCCCTTTAATTCAAGTTTCCGTTTCTTTATACGAGTTTTACATTTACTGAAACTTTGGAAATATCAGGTTTTTAAAAGACCGGTTAGGTTAGACAGTGCTGTCACTACATAATCTATCGATTTATAATTTATTTCTTATTTGAATAATTTTTGTTTCTAGCCCATCGGGACCTACCCAGACACAGACTTTGCTAGCCCGGCAGCATTTTTGCTAGCCTCGGGCTACAGGACTAGTGCTAATTTCGAGCCCTGAATATAATATAGCTGCTTTAAAAAGACGAATTGAATGTTGTTTAATGGCTCATCAACACAGTATAGGTTATTTAGAGCCGCCACAGAGAGAGGAGAAGGATACATAGGAATCTGGGAACCTGCCCTACTCTTATTATCGAATAGATTCCTATGGTTTTTTAACGTGCTTGGAGGATAGACTGATACACGGGACCGCCAGGTTTACGTCCCCATCCGACGGACGGTTAAAAAGATGAATATTCAGCCTAAACACTAGTTAACCCACACTTTTAATATATATAATAGCCTTATTAGTATAATAGCCTTATTAGTCGATCATTGGTCGCGGACATCAAACCAAATTTTTTTGGCCAATTCCCACCACTACCATTTCTTTCAAACACAGAGGCTTTTGAAATCTTCACATTTAAATTGATATTTAAGTGATATCAAATGGCATGGTTTCTCTTCACAACCCTTTCCAATTACAATGGAAATAAACGACTTACCAAATAAAGAAAAAATCCTCACCTTTATTGCGGTACTTGATTTCGCAGCAACATTCACCTTTTTGTCAACTCTACGTACCGTGGCACTTCCAAAAAAGTCTGACACACTAACATTCTGTTTCTTTTCATCCTTCTTGGGTTCTTGTTTTTCTTTTGTCAGCTTTTGTGGACTAGGACTTGTCAGGAATTTATCCAGAAACGTTTTCTTTGCTGGCTTTACTTCCATCTCATCTCCTTCAAAAAAAGGTAAGAAATAACTTGTGAATGAACTAAATCAAGGGTTTTAAGGTGCACCAACTAGAGGTGCAAGGTATTACTGGTTAAAGAAAAGTCAGAGAAATATACGGAAATTACTGAAGAAAAATGTGTTTTATTTCTCTAATGCACATTTGTTTGCTGCTTCATTTTGACTGTAACACATTTAAGCAAACAATTAAAAGATATAACTATAGACAATCTCATTAAAAATAAGTAAATAAAAACAATTAAAAATAATAACAAACTGTCAAGTGGCAAGTTTATATGATTCTTATTGCAACTTATAAAGCTATTAGAGAAATCCTATGTTATCCTACAATATATGAATTCAGGTTTTTGCTACAAATACCGTGGAACGTAACCATGGTAACACGGTATTCGCTTAAAAAAAAGGTGTTATACCGCGGTACTTTATTTTTCACAGAACCCAAGTCTAGCACCAACACAAGAACATTTATATAACTCTAAACAGCAATGAATGTGTCAAGTGCATCCTCCATTTACATCAAGATAAACTAGAAATTGTTATTGTCCATGGGACAAAACCGTATGGCTCCCCCACTCGCCCTAACAGACATAATTGACGACTCTAGGTCCAACCGTTCTCGATTGATCTGAGATCGTTTTGATATTCAATATCCCTGTGACTGTATCTACTATCTGTATCAGTAAGCCCACATAAAAAAATATGTGTGGTTCAGGTAACCCGACCAACCCTATTTTTTTAAGGTGCTGACCCTAAAACTTTTTATGCAAAAAAAAAAAATTAAAAAAAAAAAAAAATTAAAAAAAATTAAAAAAAATAATAATAAATAAATAAAAAAAATAAAAATTAATTGTTGATAAGGCCAAAAAAATCGAACTCAAGGTAGAGTAATTTAACATATTAAATTCATTATCAGAATTGAATTCATTACTGAGGGGAAAAAAAATAAAAATAATAATAAAAAAAAAACACCTACCTACCCTATTTTTTTTGCCAGTGTTACCTGAACCACATAATTATATTTTTTTGTTTGGCCTAATATCTACTGGTCATGACCAACCATCCTTCCAAGTTTAAGGACCCTAGGTCCAACCATTCTTTAGTTATTGATCAGATATTGTCTAGTTATCAATCGGGGATCGTTTTGATAGTCAAGGTCGCGGTTAGTCAAGGTCACCGCGACCTTGACCTTTTGCCTAGTGACCCCAAAATCAATAGGGGTCATCTACTGGTCATGACCAACCATCCTTCCAAGTTTGAGGACCCTAGGTCCAACCATTGTGTAGTTATTGATCGGACATAGTTTTGATAGTCACGGTCACCGCAACCTTGACCTCTGGCCTAGTGACCCCAAAATCAATAGGGGTCATCTACTGGTCATGACCAACCATCCTTCCAAGTTTGAGGACCCTAGGTCCAACCATTGTATAGTTATTGATCGGATATCGTTCTGATAGTGAAGGTCACCGCGACCTTGACCATTGACCTAGTGAGCCCAAAATCAATAGGGGTCATCTACTGGTCATGACCATCCATCCTTTTAAGTTTGAGGACCCTAGGTCCAACCATTGTGTAGTTATTGACCTGACATCGTTTTGATAGTCAATCTCACCGCAACCTTGACCTTTGACCTAGTGACCCCAAAATCAATAAGGGTCATCTACTGGTCATGACCAACCATCCTTCCAAGTTTGAGGACCTAGGTCCAACCATTCTCTAGTTATTGATCGGACATCGTTTTGATAGTCAATGTCACCGCAACCTGGTTTTTGACCTATTCTCTAGTTATTGATCGGACATTGTTTGTGACACAGACAGACCTACAGACAGAAAGCACATAATCAATATGGCTCCCCTACCACACTTTGTGTGGGGGAGCCATAAATATTGAGAATTGGCCTAGAACCTTCTAACCTGCAGAACTTCAGAGTTGTTACAAACTCGATAGTAAACAAACCATTTTTGATGAGGCCATGACCCACATGCAGGGTTATGCTGAAATCTTTTAATGAGCATGACAAAAAATGATAACATGAACAGTAGTAATTCTATGAAAAACTCACAATAAAATGTTGAACAGTAAGCAACATGGGCTGATGGTCATCCAAATGTTTATTTAGTTTAAGCTGCATGTTATAAACATTTAAATAACTAAATCAAGGTGTATTCCATGTTGAAAACGAAAATAGCAGCTTTTTTATTTTAATAGGAACCAAAAGATGTTTTTCTGATTGTAATAAACAAGAATGGCAAAGTGACATAATATATGCCCGTCATACACCTGGATGCAATCAGAAAATCCACTGCCAATCCACATTTCAAGTAAAAGGTCAGTGACCAACAGACCATGACCTTTGACCTTTTAACCCCAAAATCAAGATGTCTACCTTAATATACAGAATTTGTTTAAATTCAATCCAAGCAGCCGTTCTCTTTTAAAAGAGCGGAAACCAATTTTCCAGCCTGCCTGTTCTGTATATAAAACGACCATATAAAAAGACAACACGTTTTTATGTTATGGAAACATCTACGACATACCTGAACCCCCAATATGAACCAGAACGTGCTCCTTCTTCCTGGATTTTCTGGCCTTTCTCTCCTTAGGTCCGAGATCGTCATCAGAATCTATAAAAGGGAAATAATTGGTCAAAATTCGCAATCAATCGATTAAACTATTAAGTTTCTCAGTTTTATCAATATTTATTGAAATAGTCAGAGGTTTAGGATATTACGTGGTTGGTTTGTAGCATTACTGTATGAACATACCTGAATCCAGCATTCTCTTTAGTTTTTTGTTGACCTTTTTCTTGCTTTTACTCTTCCTGACAACCATTTCATCATCGTCGTCGTCACTATCATCTTGTATATCTACACATATCTCTTCATCACTTGAAATCTGTTCAATAAAAATAACAATAAGGTTAAAAATGTTGATGTAACAATCTTTCAGTCATATCACGATGGTGTCTGCCTTTTCCTTGCAGACTAATTTCTTTGTAACAAGAAGTAAAACCCGGTTCATGAAATTTAACGTGAAAATGACATGCTTTCACAATTTCCTGAGGGAAACACTGCATGATCTCTATCATGGAGGCCACCTCACTATTTGATCAGTACTTGGTACCCTCTATCATGGAGGCCACCTCACTATTTGATCAGTACTTGGTACCCTCTATCATGGAGGCCACCTCACTATTTTATAAGTACTTGGTACCCTCTATCATTGAGGCCACCTCACTATTTTATAAGTACTTGGTACCCTCTATCATGGAGGCCACCTCACTATTTGATCAGTACTTGGAACCCTCCATCATGGAGGCCACCTCACTATTTTATCAGTACTTGGTACCCTCTATCAATGGAGGCCACCTCACTATTTTACAAGTACTTGGTACCCTCTATCATGGAGGCCACCTCACTATTTGATCAGTACTTGGTACCCTCTATCAATGGAGGCCACCTCACTATTTGATCAGTACTTGGTACCCTCTATCATGAAGACCACCTCACTATTTTATAAGTACTTGGTACCCTTCTCCACTATTGAAACGATTTATTTAACAACTTTGCACCATCATGCTCGCAAAGAAGATTATAAAAGATCGTGTAAGATAAATGACACTAAATAAATACCTGCTTCTTTCTCTTTTTCCCTTTACTTTTTTCCACCATCTGTTCTTCAACTTGTTTATGTGGTGATACCTTTTTATTGTTCTTCTTTGGTTTGCTTGCCTTCTTTTCCTTCGTTTGTACGGGCTCCTCGGGAAAACTGTCCTCGTCTATGTCAATCACTTCCTCTCTTTTAACATTTTTTTTCTTTTTTCCGTTATCCTCAGAAAAACTGTCTTCGTCTATTTCAATCTCTTCTTCTATCTCACTCTTCTTTTTCTCTTTTCCATTCACCTTCTCTTTCTTGTCTTTACTCTTTTCAATTTTGTGTTTGCCACTGTCTTTACTTTTCTCTGATCTCTTATTGCTAACGTTACTATTTTCGTCTTTTTTTACTGCCTCTTTCGTTTTTGCATTTGTCCGTTTCTCTTTTTCTGTTTTTTCTCTCTCTTTCTCATTTTTTAGTTTTGTCAGATTGCTTTCAGTTGATGGTTGGGTTGCTTTCTTGTTCAATGTGTTTTCAGACTTTTTGGGAGCACACCCTCCTGGGTTGAAAAACTTTCGTATGTCCTTAAAGAAAGAATAAAGATGAACATATCAGATATTCATGAGTAATGGATACAAAGTGATCAGAAAGCAATGCCATAATTTACAAAAAGTACTAAGTGGTATGTAAAAAACACTTATGTTCCCTCTGTTATGGCAGTCAAAATGGGACATACCTGATGCATCTCCATTCGATGTTCATACTTTCTATTTAAATTGTATAATAATGAGCAAAGGTATATATTACATCAGGGCTGACTGGATGTGGTTGACTAATGCGGCCAGTTTGAGGTATGTGCATGAAATAGGTTGAAAAGGTCTTTCAAACCACCCTTCTTAGAAATGAAATCAAGTTGTGTGAAAGTATGTACGAAAAGTTTCACTAGTATTTCGGAACCGACAACCTCACTGTACATGTATATTATGGGTTTTTTTTGTTGTTTTTTTGGTAAACATCATTTCCCCATCTTTCTCAATATTGTTTTGTTTTGGATACATTTACGTTAGAATGTTGTTCTAAAATGTACCATATTATATAAATGCAGAATATTTGTAAATTTGTTTTATAGTGTCCTCCTCTGATAAAAACAATGTATGCATGTACTCAGAAATATCACTGTTAACAATTAATCTTTTAATACTTTTTTCACAAATCAGTTATAGCGCTTTTTTTTCACAAAATGACCAGGCTAGGAAGTCTTCACCGGCTGCACTTTTCCCCTTTGGTTTACTTCACTATGAGGATAATTCGGTGAATGTGGGGTAGCGGCACCCGTGGTCTGGAAAGACCTGAAAAGCTGGGTCAGCTCTTAAAAGTTAAAAGGTGGAGGAGTGTGGTGATATTGGGTAACCCGTGGCCTGGCTAGCTCAGTTGGTTGTGCAATAGCAGGGGTCGAATTTCACAAATTTAGCCACTAGCTAAATATATCCAGTGACTAAAAAATCTACTAGCTAAAATCGGTTCTCACTAGCATTTTTATTCAAGTAATAACGGGATGTAAATTCTGTTTCAAAATAGTGTTTTAGTATATATGTAAGACGTTTATTATGTGATAACTGACTTATATAATAGACTGTCACTGTACAGTACTGTTTACTGCACTGTTTCATAAATTAATTTTGTTTGTTGTAATTCATTATTGTGATGATGATAAGGTAATTTTCCTGTATGAAACTATGAATTGTGAACCTTACCCAATAATAAAAATGATTATTAACAAGACACATATCAGAGGTCTATTTATTTTATCAATAAAACACTTGATTCATAAATGTACATAAATGTTGGACAAACATTTGAACATATTACAACAATTAAATTTATTCTCGTCATTTTGTCTTTGAAAAACGAAGTGATTTTTCGAGCAGACGATTCTGCCATGATAATTGATTGTGTAATGTCCCCAGTTATCTTACCGGAAGTTGATATTGATTCATTACGTATAGACGCTTGCAATAGTCTTGTTTACTGGATAAGCGTCAATCTGATACAGACTGCAATTACTTATTTTCGTTTGACAATGAAGTTACGCAAATAATCATGTGGAATTGGAGAGAGGTTTGACTACATATTATGTCGTCGGACCATTTGTTGGTTCTGTCAGTCTGTCGTGGGTGATATTCAATCAAGTGTGTGCTATTTATTTCTACTCGCAGAAAAAAGCAAGTGCTCGAAATTTTCAGTAGCAATCTGAAAAATCAACTCGCATTTTGCGAGTCCGTAAGAGTGAAATTCGACCCCTGAATAGCCCCGTTAGCGAAAGGTCCCGGGTTGAAGTCCCACACCTGCTGCACTTTTCTTGCTTGGTTTATTTCATGCTACTAATGCTGATGGGGTCATTGTCGTATCGTGTACTACAGAAAGGTACCCGGGGTACATATATGTATGCAGAAACGTACCCGAAAATATTTGAATTCCAGAACGGCCCCCAAATATACAGAAACGTACCCGGACAAACAAGATCTCATTGACGGAATTGAAACAATTTAGAACTTGACAAAACAACTACTTAAACAGTATTGTTTATCATTAACTATGGCGCTATTGTTCTTAAAGACATACGCCAATTTAGATCATAAATAGTGGATTCCGATAATTAAAAAGTCGATTCCGGTAATTCTATGGTGGATTCCGGTAATTCAGGTAGATTTCGGTAAATAGGTGGATTCCCGTAATTCTATGCACCGGTAAACAAATATGCAGCTCGTCATTCAAGAAGAGTTGGTCAAATATTTAGACTAGCCTAATAATTAACACACTACCGGTCCGACAATGACCCCATCAGCTTTACTAATGAAAACAGCAGGATAAATTCAACAGAAGAAAGTTTCACGGGGGACACACCCAACAATAAATGTTACATTGCACAAGAAGTATCTGTCTAATTGAGAAACACATACAACAAAAGGACCTAGCCGCGTTTAAATACCAAATTATCCGAACGTCATGTTATCCGGAGCTTATACCACATTCTTTGAAAAATGCATTATCGGCACAAAACAGAAAGGTAGAGCATACGCTGGCTGGGTCGCCATGTGTTTTAGTCGTTGATTGAAACATTAGCGTGTAAGTTACCATTTGTCAATCGTTGTAGATACCAAAATTTGGTCTATGTAAGTATTTCAGGTAATCTTCAAAAACAAAATAGTCGATTTGTGTACATTTCGCGCCAAATCACGTAACACGCATGCGCTGTGACCGATGACCTCTTTACATTTTTTTATTACTAAAAAGGACGGAAAAGGTACGAAAAGGAAACTAAAAGACGGTGGATTGTGGCCAAAAAAAGAGAAAAGAAACACTTAAACCAAAGACTGTAACTTCTAATTTATGAAGTTTGGAGACAAAATAATATGACTTAGTCATGCATTTTGTTATTGATGTTTCTTTTGAAAAAATAATAATGTTACAACCGCATCATCCGTAGTTCTATCAGGATCGATAGACATTAATTAATATATATAATAATATAATACATTTATATATCGACCCTGGTTCTGTCTATATATCTATTGATACTCCAACACACCCTTTCGAAGATTATGTGCAGGTTTCTTGCTCAAGGATAAATAACATATGGCCATCGCCATGGCGGGGATCTAATCCACGACCTTTCAATCTAAAGTCCGGCGTTCTACCACTGAACCACGCAAACTATTGTCACTAAATAATTATTACCGGTTACAGGTGAATTGTGAAAAAGTAGTGCATCAACGAAGCAGCTGGTGATTTCAGTATACCACAGAAAACGGGAATCATTAGAATCCAGAAGGACCAAGGCATAGTTGACCAACAATCGTGTAGACATTCCCGCTGACCAGTATCCGACTCTTGCTTCTAGCCGAACAAGGGCTCACCACAACAGGAAATATCAGCACATATCCACCTCTGCAAATAGTTATATAAGTTTAGTTTCTTCCCTCGTACCAACGGGACGTGGAATTCCTTACCATCCACCGTTGTAGAAGTTCATAGCTTGGTATCCTTCAAGCAGGGACTCTTTCAACTCACCTTCTAGACCGTAAGTCAGCTACAAATAAGACCTAATGATTCCCAATGCTATGCCGGTTAAAGTAGACTTACTTCTCTGACGTCACGGTAGCCGGACAGGTCTGGGTATTTCGGGAAGGGACGAACATTTAGCTTGACAAACTTTTATATACTTATATATCTTTCCTAATTACTACTTATATCTATCCTATTATTCTGTTCATTCTTTTTCTTACGTGCACCGCCGTTGTGTAATAGTCAAGTGTGACTGAAACAACGTATCATGTAGATGTAGATGGTGGTGTAGAGAAAAATGGTCTTGAGTGGAATACACAATGACGAAGGACACCAAGTCAAAGAAAAAACATTGTGGATTGACCGCAAAATTATATTATGTCGGCCAGGCATTGAGAAAGCAGTGAACAACTGGGTGGAACAATGCCCAAGGTGCATTAGACGGGAAAAACCTGTCAACCCGTTTTCAGAGTTGGTATCGATTCAAACCACCCGACTTATACAGTTGATGTGCGTGGATTTCCTGTCCTTGGAACCAAGCAAGGTGACATTGAGAATATGTTGGTGATCACTGATCCCTTTACTAGATATGCTCAGGCCATGCATACCTTGCAGAAACCAGACTGCACAGACAATGTTCAGTCAAAGCTCTTTACGTTAAATTACCGTTTCCCAGAGCCCCTTTCACGGAGACCAGAGGCAAACTTTTGAGAGTCGCATAATATAAACATATGCTGCAAACTTCGCCACCGGATGGAATTTGCATACAAAGCCGCAGCGACTGAAGCTACCAGTCAAGAATCCTTAATTGAGTAGCAGTAAAACGAGAGGGTCAGGTCGACTAAAACTGATGTTGGGTATCGGATTTTAATCCGCGAGGTAGGATTACACGCTTGCAGATTGCTGGGTTCGACATGTTTATGCTGACCTGTCGATGCCTACTGAGGATATCCCGGTGTACAGAGTCAAGTCACTGGATGGCATATGGTCCATAAGGACTCTATATAGGACTATAATAATTCCAGTTAACAGCAAATATAGGATGTGAAAAATATAGTGCCTCTACTAGGTCTCAACACACAGGGCCTATAGCTTACTCTGCTAGCGCTCTGTCAACTAAGCTATCGAGAACACACGATATGCAGTCGATTGTTCACCATTTATTGTACCTGATTACATAGACCCCAATAGACTGAAATTCGTTCCTGATTTTTTACAAGAGAACCACTGCTGGCGTGATCCAGGACAAGACCCCAAATACACCAGGTGGTGAAAAAATCATGCCTCAACCGGAACTCGAACCCAGGTCCTCTAGCTTTCCATGTTAGCGCTCTACCAAATGAGCTATCGAAGAAATACAAAAAGATCGGACAGGGAAAGTAGCATTCAAGGAGGGCAGTCAACCACAAAACACAGAAACAAACATGCAAACAGACAAACAAGAAGGCAAAAGTAATAATAAAAGCAAACGACATCACAAACACAAAATGGTTGACAATAGGGCTACCGCCTTGGAAAGGTCAGTGGCAAAGTAGGCCACTGGGGGTTTAAACCGGTTCTAGGGTGAACCAAACCTCACACTTACCTTACTTCATCCCATTAAAACTGGACAGTGTAAATAAAGAAATCCCCGCCATGATCTAATCTCTAACCAACAAGGCAGCATCAATAGGCAATATAAGTAAAACACAAATATGCTCGTGTAAATATAATACAAAAAAAACAATAGCCTAGAAAGCCACAATAAAGGTACTCAATGACTTGGCAGAAGCCAGAGCAACAAGAGAATAAACCATTAAGGGCACGACAAGAAAGATCATAGACAAACATCAAACGCCACCGTCCCAATGGATTTAGGTAGGCGTCATCATAGGGTCCACAGCCTGTCCGGTCATCGTACAATTAAAGAGGAAAGCATAGTGGCGAACTGTAAAAGGGCCCACCACCAAGCATGCAGTACGTTGCAAAATGATAGGGTCATAACCTCTTTTGATAAACTTTTTAACAAGTTTAACAAAGATAGTATGAACGTGATCATGACCAAGAATCTTACGAAGTTTATAAATCACATCACCATAGAAGTCAGGTTGTGATAGTCTTTGTCGCAGAAGAGTCCTTAAATTACTTTTATATTTGGAAAGAATATCAGGGTTACGATAAGACACACGGTTTGCAATCAATTGTTCACCATTTACATGTTGCTGGTTATATTATAATAGGTAGTCTTTTCACATTTCAGAATAACGTCCCGCATTCGCATAAAGGGTTCCATTATCATACTCTGGCAGGTAGCGGAGACCTTGATTCTAAGTCTGTGAAACGTAGTTATGTAGCGGAGACCTTGATTCTAAGTCTGAGAAACGTAGTAAGGTAGCGGAGACCTTGATTCTAAGTCTGTGAAACGTAGAAAGTAGGGAGACCTTGATACGAAGTCAGTGAAACGTATTAAGGTAGTGGATACCTTGATTCTAAGTCTGTGAAACGTAGTAAGGTAGCAGAGACCTTGATTCAAAATCTGTGAAACATAGTAACGTAGCGGAGACCTTGATTCTAAGTATGAGAAACGTAGTAAGGTAGCGGAGACCTTAATTCAACATCTGTGAAACATAGTTATGTAGAGGAGACCTTGATTCTAAGTCTGTGAATCATAGTTATCTAGCAGAGACCTTGATTATAAGTCTGTGAAACATAGTTATGTAGCGGAGACCTTCGCATTAAGGGTTCCATTATTATACTTTGGCAGGCGAGAATTGATGGGTAGCGGAGATCTTGATTCTAAATGTGTGAAACGTAGTAAAGTAGCGGAGACCTTGATTCTAAGTCTGAAAAACGTAGTAAAGTAGCGGAGACCTTGATTCTAAGTCGGTGAAACGTAATAAAGTAGCGAAGACCTTGATTCTAAGTCTGTGAAAAGTAGCTATGTAGCGGAGATTTTGTGTATAAGTCTGTGAAACGTATTTAGGTAGCGGAGACCTTGATTCTAAGTCTGTGAAACGTAGTAAGGTAGGGAGACCTTGATTCTAAGTCTGTGAAACGTAGTAAAGTAGCGGAGACCTTGATTATAAGTCTGTGAAACATAGTTATGTAGCGGAGACCTTGATTCTAAGTCTGTGAAACGTAGTAAGGTAGCGGAGACCTTTATTCTCAGTATGAGAAACGTAGTAAAGTAGGGAGACTTTGATTATAAGTCTGTGAAACGTAGTTATGTAGAAAAGACCTTGATTATGAGTCTGAGAAACGTAGTAAGGTAGCGGAGACCTTGATTCTAAGTCTGTGAAACGTAGTAAAGTTGGGAGACATTGATTCTAAGTTTGTGAAACGTAGAAAAGTAGCGGAGACCTTGATTCTAAGTCTGAAAAACGTAGTAAAGTAGCGGAGACCTTGATTCTAAGTCTGTGAAACGTAGTAAAGTAGCGGAGACCTTGATTCTAAGTCTGTGAAACGTAGTAAGGTAGCGGAGACCTTGATTCTAAGTCTATGAAACATAGTAAGGTAGCGGAGACTTTGATTCAAAATCTGTGAAACGTAGTGAGGTAGCGGAGACCTTGATTCTAAGTCTGTGAAACGTATGTAGCGGAGACCTTGATTATAAGTCTGAGAAACGTAGTAAGGTAGCGGAGACCTTGATTCTAAGTCTGAGAAACGTAGTAAAGTAGCGGAGACCTTGATTCTAAGTCTGTGAAACATAGTAATGTAGCGGAGAACTTGATTATAAGTCTGCGAATCGTAGTAAGGTAGCGGAGACCTTGATTCTCAGTATGAGAAACGTAGTAAAGTAGCAGAAACCTTGATTCTAAGTCTGAGAAATGTAGTTAAGTAGCGGAGACCTTGATTCTAAGTCTGAGAAACGTAGTAAAGTAGCGGAGACCTTGATTCTAAGTCTGAGAAACGTAGTAAAGCAGCGGAGACCCTGATTCTAAGTCTGTGAAACGTAATAAGGTAGCGGAGACCTTCATTCGAAGTCTGTGAAACATAGTTATCTAGCGGAGACCTTGATTTTAAGTCTGTGAAACGTAGTAAGATATAGCGGAGAACTTGAATCAAAATCTGTGAAACATAGTTATGTAGCGGAGACCTTGATTCTAAGTCTGAGAAACGTAGTATAGTAGCGGAGACCTTGATTCGAAGTCTGTGAAACGTAGTAAAGTAGGGAGACCTTGATTCTAAATCTGTGGAACGTACTTGATTCAAAGTCTGTGAATAAAGCGGAGACATTGAGTCTAAGTCTAAGCGTAGTAATGTAGCGGAGACCTTGATTAAACATCTGTGAAACGTAATAAATGTAGAGGAGACCTTGATTCCAATTATGTTAAACGTATTTAGGTAGCGGATACTTTGATATAAACTTTGCGAAACGTATTTAGGTAGCGGAGACCTTGATTCTAATTCTGTAAAACATAGTAAGGTAGCAGAGACCTTTATTCAAAGTCTGTGAAATGTAATTATGTAGCGGAGACCTTGATATAAAGCCTGTGAAACTTATTCAGCTAACGGGAACATTGATGCAAAGTCTATGAAACGTAGTGAGGTAGCGGAGACCTTGGTTCTAAGTGGGTGAAACATAGTTATGTAGCGGAGAACTTGATTATAAGTCTGCGAAACGTAGTAAGGTAGCGGAGACCTTGATTCTCAGTATGAGAAACTTAGTAAAGTAGCAGAAACCTTGATTCTAAGTCTGAGAAATGTATTAAAGTAGCGGAGACCTTAATTCTAAGTCTGAGAAACGTAGTAAAGCAGCGGAGACCCTGATTCTAAGTCTGTGAAACGTAATAAGATAGCGGAGACCTTCATTCGAAGTCTGTGAAACATAGTTATGTAGCGGAGACCTTGATTCTAAGTCTGAGAAACGTAGTAAAGTAGCGGAGACCTTGATTCGAAGTCTATGAAACGTAGTAAGGTAGCGGAGACCTTGATTCAAAATCTGTGAAACATAGTTATGTAGCGGAGACCTTGATTCTAAGTCTGAGAAACGTAGTAAAGTAGGGAGACCTTGATTCGAAGTCTGTGAAACGTACTTGATTCAAAGTCTGTGAATAAAGCGGAGACATTGAGTCTAAGTCTAAGCGTAATAATATAGCGGAGACCTTGATTAAACATCTGTGAAACGTAATAAATGTAGAGGAGACCTTGATTCCAATTATGTTAAACATAGTAAGGTATCGGAGACCTTTATTCAAAGTCTGTGAAACGTAATTATGTAGCGGAGACCTTGATATAAAGCCTGTGAAACTTATTCAGCTAACGGGAACATTGATGCAAAGTCTATGAAACGTAGTGAGGTAGCGGAGACCTTGGTTCTAAGTCTATGAAACATAGTTATGTAGCGGAGACCTTGATCCTAAGTCTGTGACACGTAATAAGGTAGCGAAGACCTTGATATAAAGTCTGCAAAACGTATTTAGATAGCGGAGACCTTGATTCAAAGTCTGTGAAACGTAGTCAGCTAGCGGAGACCGTGATTCAAAATCTGTGAAACGTAGTTAGGTAGCGGAGACATTGAGTCTAAATCTAAGCGTAGCAATGTAACGGAGACCTTGATTCTAAGTCTGTGAAACGTAATAAGGTAGCGGAGACCTTGATATAAAGTCTGCGAAACGTATTTAGATAGCGGAGACCTTGATTCAAAGTCTGTGAAAATTAGTAAGGCAGCGGAGACATTGAGTCTAAGTCTAAGCATAGTAATGTAGCGGAGACCTTGATTCTAAGTCTGTGAATAGCAATAAGGTAACGGAGACCTTGATATAAAGTCTGCGACACGTATTATATAGCGGAGACCTTCATTCGTAGTCTGTAAAAGTAGTAATTTAGCGAAGACCTTGACTAAACATCTGTGAAACGTAATAATGTAGAAGAGACCTTGATTCCAATTATGTTCAACGTATTTAGGTAGCGGATACTTTGATATAAACTCTGCGAAACGTATTTAGGTAGCGGAGACCTTGATTCTAATTCTGTGAAACATAGTAAGGTAGCGGAGACCTTTATTCAAAGTCTCTGAAACGTAATTATGTAGCGGAGACCTTGATATAAAGTCTGCGAAACGTATTTAGATAGTGGAGACCTTGATTCTAAGACTGTAAAAAATAATAAGGTAGCCGAGACATTGATTCAAAATCTGTGAAACATAGTTATGTAGCGGAGACCTTGATTCTAAGTCTGTGAAACATAGTTATGTAGCTGAGACCTTGATTCTACGTCTGTGAAACATAGTTATGTAGCGGAGACCTTGATTCTAAGTCTGAGAAACGTAGTAAAGTAGGGAGACCTTGATTCTAAGTCTGAGAAACGTAGTAAAGTTGGGAGACATTGATTCTAAGTCTGAGAAACGTAGTAAAGTACGGAGACCTTGAATCTAAGTCTGAGAAACGTAGTAAAGTTGAGAGACCTTGATTCAAAGTCTGAGAAACGTACTAAAGTAGGGAGACCTTGATTCTAAGTCTGAGAAACGTAGTAAAGTAAGGGCACCTTGATTCTAAATCTGAGAAACGAAGTAAAGTAACGAGACATTGATTCTAAGTCTGAGAAACGTAGTAAAGTAGGGACACCTTGATTCTAAGTCTGAGAAACGTAGTAAAGTAGGGAGACCTTGATTATAAATCTCTAAAGCGTAATACAGTTGGGGAGATTTTAAGTCTGCGAAACGTATATAGGTAGCAGAGACCTTGATTCAAAGTCTGTGAAACGTAGTTAGGTAGCGGAGACATTGATTCTAAGTTTGTTAAACGTATTTAGTTAGCGGAGACCTTGATATAAACTCTGTGAAACGTATTTAGGTAGCGAAGACCTTGATTCTAAGTCTGTGAAAGGTAGTTATGTAACGGAGACCTTGATATAAAGCCTGTGAAACTGTTTCAGCTTGCGGGAACATTGATGATTCAAAGTCTATGAAACGTAGTGAGGTAGCGGAGACCTTGATATAAAGTCTGTGAAACCTAGTAAGGTAGCGGAGACATTGATTCTAAATCGGTGAGGTAGCGGAGACCTTGATATAAAGTCTGTGAAATCTAGTAAGGTAGCGGAGATCTGTGAAACATAGTTATGTAGCGGGGACCTTGTTTCTAAGTCCGTGAAACGTAATAATGCAGCGGAGACCTTGATTATTTGTCTGTGAAACGTAATAATTCAGCGGAGACCTTGATTATCAGTCTGTGAAACGTGATAATGCAGCGGAGACCTTGATTATAAGTCTGTGAAACGGAAACGTAATAATGTAGCGGAGACCTTGATTCTAAGCCTGTGAAACGTAATAATGTAGCGGAGACCTTGATTATAAGTCTGTGAAACGTAATAATGCAGCGGAGAGCTTGATTATAAGTCTGTGAAACGGAAACGTAATAATGTAGCGGAGACCTTGATTATAAATCTGTGAATCGTAATAATGCAGTGGAGACCTTGATTATAAGTCTGTGAAACGTAATAATGCAGCGGAGACCTTGATTCTAAGTCTGTAAAACGTAATAATGCAGCGGAGACCTTGATTATAAGTCTGTGAAACGTAATAGTGCAGCGGAGACCTTGATTATAAGTCTGTGAAACTTAATAATGTAGCGGAGACCTTGATTATAAGTCTGTGTAACGTAATAATGTAGCGGAGACCTTGATTATAAGTCTGTGAAACGTAATAATGCAGCGGAGACCTTGATTATAAGTCTGTGAAACGGAAACGTAATAATGCAGCGGAGACCTTTATTTTAAGTCTGTGAAACGTAATAATGCAGCGGAGACCTTGATTATCAGTCTGTGAAACGTAATAATGCAGCAGAGATCTTGATTATAAGTCTGTGAAACGGAAACGTAATAATGTAGCGGAGACCTTGATTATAAGTCTGTGAAACGTAATAATGCAGCGGAGACCTTGATTCTAAGTCTGTGAAACGTAATAATGCAGCGGAGACCTTGATTATTTGTCTGTGAAACGTAATAATGCAGCGGAGACCTTGATTATAAGTCTGTGAAACGTAATAATGCAGCGGAGACCTTGATTATTTGTCTGTGAAACGTAATAATGCAGCGGAGACCTTGATTATCAGTCTGTGAAACGTAATAATGCAGCGGAGACCTTGATTATAAGTCTGTGAAACGAAAACTTAATAATGTAGCGGAGACGTTGATTCTAAGTCTGTGAAACGTAATAATGCAGCGGAGACCTTGATTATTTGTCTGTGAAACGTAATAATGCAGCGGAGACCTTGATTATCAGTCTGTGAAACGTAATAATGCAGCGGAGACCTTGATTATAAGTCTGTGAAACGGAAACTTAATAATGTAGCGGAGACCTTGATTCTAAGTCTGTGAAACGTAATAATGTAGGGAGACCTTGATTATAAGTCTGGGAAACGTAAAAATGCAGCGGAGACCTTCATTATAAGTCTGTGAAACGTAATAATGCAGCGGAGACCTTGATTATAAGTCTGTGAAACGGAAACTTAATAATGTAGCAAAGACCTTGATTATAAGTCTGTGAAATGTAATAATGCAGCGGAGACCTTGATTATAAGTCTGTGAAACGTAATAATGCAGCGGAGACCTTGATTCTAAGTCTGTGAAACGTAATAATGCAACGGAGACCTTGATTCTAAGTCTGTGAAACGTAATAATGCAGCGGAGACCTTGATTATAAGTCTGTGAAACTTAATAATGTAGCGGAGACCTTGATTATAAGTCTGTGAAACGTAATAATGTAGCGGAGACCTTGATTATAAGTCTGTGAAACGTAATAATGCAGCGGAGATCTTGATTATAAGTCTGTGTAACGTAATAATGCAGCGGAGACCTTGATTCTAAGTCTGTGAAACGGAAACGTAATAATGCAGCGGAGACCTTGATTCTAAGTCTGTGAAACGTAATAATGCAGCGGAGACCTTGATTATAAGTCTGTGAAACGTAATAATGTAGCGGAGACCTTGATTTTAAGTCTGTGAAACGTAATAATGCAGCGGAGACCTTGATTATAAGTCTGTGAAACGTAATAATGCAGCAGAGACCTTGATTCTAAGTCTGTGAAACGTAATAATGCAGCGGAGACCTTGATTTTAAGTCTGTGAAACGTAATAATGCATCGGAGACCTTGATTCTAAGTCTGTGAAACGTAATAATGCAGCGGAGACCTTGATTATAAGTGTGTGAAACGTAATAATGTAGCGGAGACCTTGATTCTAAGTCTGTGAAACGTAATAATGCAGCGGAGACCTTGATTCTAAGTCTGTGAAACGTAATAATGTAGCGGAGACCTTGATTATAAGTCTGTGAAACGTAGTAAGGTAGCGGATACCTTGATTCTAAGTCTGTGAAACGTAGTCAGTTAGCGCAGACATTGATTCGTGTGAGGGGATACTCAGTCTGTGAAACGTAGTCCAGTTAGAGGAGACATTGATTGTAATGAGAGTCCATATGCGGCGGTGTCACTCAGTGATTTGCTTTTCGCGGTCACAACAATGACTTATTGTGTAGTTAAGAAGAATGTTGACGTTTTTAATATGTTGTAGTGACAATTGACGTTTTTTTTAAAAATTGTTGGGACCACCTAGAAAATGGGTAACTATGTTATCGTTGGAAAGTATAAACCCTCTCCAACAAGGATCAGTTGAAATTCCTTGCGCAAAGTGGTACGATTTTTGGCAGTCAACGGTTAAAATACATGACCCTCATAAAACAAAATATTGTTTTGAACATAAATCACCAAAGAGATGAATGAACAAACTATAAAGCAATATTTTGCAAGAAAATGTGTTAGGTATTTTGTGTTTAACTTTCAATAGAAAAAAATATTCCATATATGTTACTTAATTTTGGAAACAGACGCGATAAATGGATGCATAAAGGGAGATAATAAAATTAAAAAATGATCAAACATATGCAGCTTCGCTTTTATCGTAAACCACTGGTGGATTGATATCAAATGAAGTATTAAGCCTTACTGATTACAATCTGCCTCTAACATGTGTTTTAAAATACATTAATTTAAAGAAAACGTTTCTAAAATGAGTTATGGTGAAACCAAAACACACCTGGAAATCAGTTTTATGAAGATTTATTATGTTTCTAAATTTGATATTTGTTGTTTGCGTTTAACAAGTTTAAATTTAACTATGTTTTATTATATGCGTTATACCTAATTTTCTGTGGTAGACTGTATCCTGTCGAAGAAAAGCAACCTTCAAAAAACTATATCAAAGAAAAGCAACCTTCCAAAAACTATATTTGTCTTCGCAAATGAAATGGATTCTCACTAGTGAAGAAGAATCCACCATTGGTAATGGACACACTTTTTAACTATTTTACACGCAGGTTTAAGGCAAGAACAATACACAATCAATTAGTACTTTGAATTGCGGGGGAAAAAGTGCGAGTTGTGAACACCGCAAGTGATCGGCTGTGCATAGTACATTCTTAAACTTATATAATTATATAACCGTCTTGATCGCAGCACAAAAGAGTAGTAAAGTATCTTTCCAACATTAAAATCAGAGTGGTTCATGTATGTATTGTACAGAATAATGAGTAAAGCTAATTAAAACGTGAATAATTTATATATTCATTAAGAAACTAATAAGATTAGTACAACGCCATAGATTAATTATCTCCCTTTATATACAGTTTAAAATCATTTTGGATAACCAAACATATTCTAAAATATGTGTGTGATATTTGAAATCATGTATAGTATCAATATATTGCATAATATAACAGTAACTTTAAAGCAACAACAACAACAATATACTTTCATATGATTAGTAGCATACATGTTTAAGCATTAAAATATAAAAATCGGAGTAGGAAAAGTTTTGTCATAATTTGAGAAAGTTTATGCGTTTTATATTATTTCTTTTGTAGTAAATCTGTTCTTACATATTTTATTACATTTCTTATTAAACTAAAATGAATTGATTAATTAATTTCACGTAAACATGTATTAAACAAAGTTATTAAACTAAAATGAATTGATTAATTAATTTCACGTAAACATGTATTAAACAAAATATAATTGTCCTATTTTAAAAAATAAATCGATATTTTTAAGTATAGTATTATTCCTTATATTTAAGAAATAATTTTTAGTTAAACATGAAATATAGCATACGCAGTTATTTTACGTACGTAGGAAGATGTTTATATACATTTGTTAACGAAAAATGGGCTATCATTTCTCTGAAACTTATAATTTTAGTCGGTGGCTAATATTTTGCTGAAATTTGTTATTTATGGGTTGTGGTGTTCAGGCACCATTTTAAAAAATGTGTACCACTTTGTG
Source organism: Cyrtodaria siliqua (assembly GCA_037043455.1). Lineage (NCBI taxonomy): Eukaryota > Metazoa > Mollusca > Bivalvia > Adapedonta > Hiatellidae > Cyrtodaria > Cyrtodaria siliqua. The sequence continues at coordinate 60,890 of JAWPHD010014416.1, forward strand.
CAAGTAATTTTGGTGTGATCGTTTAGGACACATAATTACCTTTCATTTGATATATAATAAGCTCATTTTCTAGCTGGTCCCAGCTAACTCCTTAACTAAGCGACTTTTTCGCATATTGTCACTACAACAATACAAGAACTTTCAATTAGGTACATTTGTCTTTGTGAACTGGTCATGGTTCATAAAGAACATGGTTCATAAAGTACATATATATGCACATTTTATCTTACTTCTATTTTGTTGAAGCCGTGGCCAATATATTCCAATAAACATAAACTGTAAACGTTGCCTTGTATTGTTCTAAATACATCTTTAATAACTGGTAGTTAGAATACACCAGTCATTGATGATTCTAACTGTTGCTACTTTCAATAATCAAATGAATTGCAACTTTTCAAACACAAAGGAAATGTCGGCGATCATACTACAACTACCAGTTATTGCAAGTTAGAATATGTCAGACAGATGAAATGGTAAATGCTAAAAAATAGAGTATTGTTTCAACTCGTTGGTTCATTAAAACACTTCGACGGACTACGCCCATCTCGATGTTTAAATTAACCCACTCAATGAGACCATACTTTTTCTTGCATACCGGATCAGG
>JAWPHD010014417.1:0-61471 GCA_037043455.1 Cyrtodaria siliqua
GCCAATGATGGCAAATGTGATAAGGAAGTCCCAAGTGAATTTGGATTTCAATAAGGAAGAGAAAAAGGTGTTCCAAGTTGATATTACTACACAAGAAGACAAAAACAAAGGGTGGAAATGATAGAGTGGGAATGCAACAGTGACAACTTCACAAACATCGAGCGCAGAGTTTCCTTCTTTGATGGAACAAAAATGTAGTTCAGAGCTGGAAAGTATAAAGTCAGCGGAAGAAGTCGTGGTGATAAAAGACCTTGTTTATATTTCAGGGACGTGGTTATGCTTCCCCGATCAAAACGAATTGTTCTTATTGATGGTAGCAAATGATAAAAATAAAGTATTATGATAAAAACTTAAGATACCTGTTCGGCGCTTGTTGCTGGCACATGATTCGACCTTATTCTGTGTGTCAATTTGGAGAAAGTAGTATAGCAATTACAATATGCAAACCTTGAAAAACTATCGACAGGTTCATTATTCGAGATAACAAAATATATACTGATGGTGGATTTCCTACAAAACTCTATGCTCGAGGAATTGCAAAGAGTAGGGGATCACGTTGACTGGGATACTGTTTACAGATGAAAACGCTCCTTATACTTTCTTTATATCAAGTTTTTAATGATACACGTTGAAAAATCCAAGTTCGGGAGACGAAGCAGTGATGGGAAAATTATCAAAACGATCGACACATTCCAAAGTTTGGACCTCCTCCAATACAGTTGATCTGGATAGATCCTGGCCAGTCTTTTATCAAGAAACAAACATGAATTCATGATAGTTGAAAATGACTAAGTTGCGATGTTGTTGATGACAATGGCGAGCTTAAGTGGTTTTACAAATGTCAATCTTTAAAAAAAAGTACATGACCTTACTACAGACAACGAAAGGGAATATCTATGCCTGTGGGTTCAGATTCGGGAAATGTTCACCAGATTTCTGCATCTGATTACAGAAAAAAAACAGAATAATAATACCAAATATAGCCTACCCCCGTTCATACTATTCGACAGAGATCGAAGAAAAGAATAATAGTCGGATGCGGCGATGACAACTATATTTACGTTTATGAATTTGTATAGGACTTCGCCATTTCTAGCAACAAAAATGGACAGTGCTTTTGTATCTGTGATAACTGCCCTTGAATTTTACCTAAGAACCACTGTGAGCTTGTTTTAGCAAAAATTTAGTAAGTCTAAGGAAGGATGAGTGTAGTAAGTAATTGTTATTCAGTCATATATATGCAGTGCGGGTTTAAGACTGTATTTGGACAAAATCATCATACTTAATGGACAGGTGCTTTTCCCAGCAGTGATAGCTATCTTAATCATGTTAATTCTATCAAAGAACACTTAGTCTGGTTTTAGCAAATACTTGTAAACCTAAGTCTAGGATGCGTATTATGTATCCTTATTCGGTCATACATGCTTTAGCAGTTTGTTTAAGACTATACTTGACAAACAACTGTAAAGTACTTAATTTTAGTGCCTTTAAAATTTTGAACGAGATATGTTTGTATTAAAGAAGAGCGTTGTTTAACAGTGGTTTAATTATACCCCAGCTTAAACGAAGGTTAGGTGGGAAGTGGGGGTTTACTGGTTTCACCCTGTCCCTTCCTGTCCGTCCGTCTGTCTGTCTGTAGACGCAACCTTGTCCGGCTCCATAACTCCTCTTCCCCCTGAAGCAAATCTCATGACTTCATTGATGAACTGTCTGTGGTGATGAGGGATAGACCCCTACTAATTTTGAGGTCAGTAGGTCAAAGGTCAAGGTCACCGGGACCACGATAAATGTAAAAACATTATCCGCTTCATAACTCCTCTCCCCCTGAAGCAAATCTTCATGAAACTTCACAGGTGAACTGCCTGTGTGTGTGTGTGTGGTGTGGTTAATTCTAAGGTTTATAGTCCGTCCGCCAACGAACACGTCAAGGTATACCCTGATGCGATGGGCACAATAGAGTCTGGACTTGTGAACTGCCTGTGGTGAAAGGATGAAGCTATTGATTTTGAGGTCAGTAGGTCAAAGTCACCTGGACCCCCAATAATGAAAAAACCGTGTTGCGCTACCATAACTCCTCTCCCCCTGAAGCAAATCTCATGAAACTTCACAGGTGAACTGCCTGTGGTGAAAGAATGACCCTATTGATTTTGAGGTCAGTAGATCATAGGTCAAGGTCACCGAGGACACAATAATGAAAAACCTTGTCCGCACCATAACTCCTCTCCCCCTGAAGCAAATCTCATGAAACTTCATAGGTGAGAACTGCATGTGGGTGACGAGGACGACCTATATTGATTTTTGAGGTCAAAGGTCAAGGTCACCGGCACCCGATAATCAAAATCAAAAACCTTGTCCGCTCCATACTCTCCCTCTCCCACTGAAGCAAATCTCATGAAACTTAATAGGTGGACTGCCTGTGATGAAAAAATGGCCCCTATTGGTTCTGATGTCAGTAGGTCAAAGGCCAAGGCCAACCATGACATGATCATCAAAATCTCATTCCACTCAATCTTTACTCAAACGGTAGGTTGGGGAATGTGGGGTACTGGTAGCGGAGGTAATAATTGTCGCTCTAGTTCAATCAGTATTTATCAACAAAAAAAAAAAGTTTTTCTTTTTTAGCTTGACTTTTCAAAGAGAAAGGGCAAGCTATTCTAGTCGCCTCCAGCACCGGCGTTGATCAACCTTTTATGGTACGCTCATATCTCAGAATCCCATTAAGGCAGTCATGTATGCGCTGTCATGAAAATAACTCTTAGGATCAAGTATGCAATTTTAATACAGCAGATCTATGCCCCTTCCCAGTAATAACAGCTCTATCCCTGCCGGCCACAGATGGAAGGAGGACTATAGTAATGCAGTCCGTTCCCAATTTGTGTCCCTTCCTATACCCTCAACGATGGAAAACTTCGCAAGGCCTGATTGGACTACATTTCAATCTCTTTGCGAGGAGACAATTAAAGCCTTTCGTTTTCAGAGGATGGTCAAAGACGCAACTACACTTTTTACCCAAAACTCTTCATGATATAGCTGATCAAACTATTCCAAAAACCTCGGCAAATCCAAAATGCCCACATAAACCAATGGTACGACGATGACTGGCAAAAAGGCAGTCAGCGATCGTTAAGCTGCATTAAATAATTTTAACTTGCGGACAAACTCAAACCAAATTTAGATAATTTTAGAGTTTTTTTCGTGCGAAAGCCCGTCGTACTATTAAGGATAGCAAGAGGAAATCCTGGGAGATCTTACGTCTAGGCTGAATTCTCGCTCATCCTCTTAAGAAGACATGGGACATGGTCCGGGAAAATAAGTGGTAAATGGTAATTGTAGTTCTGTAAATCAATCTTTAAAACAGATAATGGAGATATAACACCTGTCAAAGATATTACAAACACTTTGGGCAGAACCTTTTTCAAAAAAATCTTCTGAAAATTGTCAACCAAATTTTCTGAAAAATAAGAAACTAAAGAACAGAAGAAGCTGAACTTCAAGTCGAAAAACTTGGAGAAATACAATAAACTATTCACTCTCAAAGAACTTCGAGAGTCGGTTAAAAAAGGCTCATGATACATCAGCCGGGTCCTGATGATATCCATTATCAATTATTAAAACATTTACCTGAATCCTGTCTCTCTACCCTTCTTGATATATTTAATAAGGTTTGGGTGACGGGAAACTTCCCCGATTCTTGGCGGGAAAGCAATCGTTATTCCAGTCCCCAAACCTCCAAAAAAGGATCATACGGACCCAATAAATTATCACCCAATCGCTTTAACGAGTTGTATATGTAAAACCATGGAACGAATGATTAATAAGAGACTCGTTTGGTACCTGGAGTCCAACAAACTGATAACAAAATATCAAAGTGGTTTCTGGCGCCAACGAGGCACAACAGACAATCTCAATCAATTTGAATCATTTATTTAGGGAAGCTTTCATAAAAAAAGAACATCTAGTCGCTGTATTTTTTTGACTTTGGAGAATGCTTATAATACTGCATGGAAGTACACGGTATTTATGAATTGATCTTCATGATCTTGGTCTTCGAGGCCGATTATCCATTTTTATAGAGAAATTCTTAGATGATAGACTAGACAGTTTCGTGTCCGAATGGGTTCAACCCTCTCTGATATTCATGAACAGGAGATGGGTGTTCCACAGGGCAGCATACTCTCTGTCACGGGACGCTTTTTAATATAAAGATTAACAGTATAGTAAAATGCATCAATCCAGGTGTGGATTGTTCTCTATATGTTGACGACTTTGTTATATGTTATCGTGCAAACAACATGAATACTATTGAGAGACAATTACAACAATTGTATGCACTTTTGTCAACTACGCAAACATCACGAAGACCCTCATCTAACACTGGGCGGTTCACCTTTACTAGTAGTGGATGAGACAAAATTCCAAGGTCTTATTTTTGACCGTAAATTAACGTTTATACCACACCTTAAATCCTTGAAGGCCAAAAGCTCTTTACTTAAAGTTGTTGCAAACACTAATTGGGAAGCAGATCGAAAAGTCCTCTTGCGACTTTACAGATCTCTTATCAGATCCAAGCTGGACTACGGCTCAATAGTATATGGATCAACTCGCAAGTCGTACTTGCAGATGCTCGATCCTAGACATAATCAAGGATTACGACTCGCCTTAGGAGCCTTTCGTACATCACCAGCCGAAAGTCTATATGTTGAAGCTAATGAACCATCACCGTCTCATAGACGGGACAAATTAGCCCTTCAGTATACCATTAAATTACAATCTAACCCTTCAAATCCAACTTCCGATACTGTTTTTAATCCTAATTATGAACCTCTTTTTGATCAAAAACCGAAGGCCATTCGGCCATTTGGTCTTCATATTAAACCAAAATTAAGAGTCACTGAAATCGACCTTTTGATTGCCAAGTAAAAAGTACAACAAATTCCACCGTGGACTTTGGAAACACCAACAATTATTTTTGATCTTTGTAATAATAACAAATACATTACAGATCCTACTATCTTTCAAAGCAAATTTAATGAAATTAAATCGAAATACAGTAACTTTCAACATATATACTCAGATGGTTCTAAGGATGGAGACAAGGTGGCTGCAGCAGCTGTTGTTCACAAACATAGCATAAAGAGCCGCCTGCCTGACAGGGCCTCTATCTTCTCAGCTGAACTTACTTGCCTTAAATTTTATTCAGGAATCTGATGATGACCGTTTCGTAATCATTTCTGATTCCCTTTCATCTCTTCAAGCACTGGGAAATATGAAACATGATAATCCAGTTGTGCTTCAACTTTTAGAAAAGTACAATTCTATTAAAGTTGATAATGTTATTATTTTCTGCTGGCTTCCAAGCCATGTAGGAATAAGTGGTAATGATATAGCTGATAGTGCTGCTAAGGCAGCATTAGGTTTACATATATCTAATACAAAATTACCTTATACTGATTTTAAAAGTTGTATCAACACATATATTCGTAACTCTTGGCAAGCTGCTTGGGACTTGTCGATGAACAATAAACTCCATTCCATTAAACCGTTACTCGGAGAATGCCGTTCTTCTAGTAGACCCATTCGTCGAGAGGAAGTTGTCCTAGCCAGGGTCAGGATAGGGCATACACGCTTTACTCATTCATATTTATTACAAGGTGAGCAGTTGCCAGAATGTATACCCTGTTTTGCACCGTTAACGGTCAAACATATATTGTTGGAATGTGTAGACTTTGATCCTATGCGACAAAAATACTACACAGTTAATACTTTGAAAGAGTTTATATTTGATACTATAAATTTTAGTCTTGTTTTAGATTTCCTTAAAGAAATTAGACTTCATAAATCAATATAATATTTTCCTATATATATTAACTTGTTTACAAGCCCGTTGGCGGGCATTTCTTGATTTACATATATACATAGTTTATATTGCTACCATATCATCCCTTATTTGTAGATAGTTTTTGTCTCGCCTTTTCAAAGAAAAAAAAGAGACATAGGTGTTACTTTTCTGGCGGCGGCGGAGTCAACATTCAAGTTTTGCGTTTAGATCATTTTCTCACAAACTGTATGCACTAAACCTTTCAAACTTTGCTTATAGTTGTATCATGGGTGGTACATCGCAACGTGACAAAGCAAATGTGGAAGTGACCTTGACCCTCCAAGCAAAGGGCAGATAACTTACTAATTTTTAGGTTCAACTTTTTCCCCGTGTGGTTGCCGGGGTAGAATACAACCACTGCAAACACACCGTCACATGCAGAGGGGTAGGACCCCCCCATTCATATTGTCATTTTTTGTTCATGCTCATTAAAGGTCTTCATCATGACCCCTGCATTGTTTCAGGTGCCATCTCGCTCACATCACTAAGAGCAGTGGCAGAAAAACAATAAACGTGGCTCCAGCGTCAATGGAGTTTTTACGATAGAATTTGCAGCAACTCTGCAGTTCAGGGTGAGAAGGTTCTAGGCCCATTTTCCATATTTTATCTCGATGTACATGGAAGATGAGCCTGGCATGTTCATGCCTGTTAGGCGCCATATAACCTGTAATGTGTTGGTGCGCCTTAAAACCCCACTTCAATTCAGGTTCAACTTTTGCGTTCACTTTTTCACAAACTGTATGCACTAGACCTTTCAAACTTTGCTTATAGTTGTATCTTGGGTGGTACATGGCAATGTGACAAAGCAAATGTGGAAGTGACCTTGACCCTCCAAGCAAAGGGCAGATAACTTAATAATTTTTAGGTTCAACTTTTGCGTTTAGGTCACTTTTTCACAAACTGTATGCACTAGACCTTTAAAACTTTGCTTATAGTTGTATCTTGAGTGGTACATCACAGCGTGACAAAGCAAATGTGGATGTGACCTTCACCATCCAAGCAAAGGGCAGATAACTTTAATTGTTACATTTACATCACTTTCTCATGAATTAGAATTATGCACTAGATGTTTTAAACCTAATTTATAGCTTAATCTTCGGAAGAAAACATATTCTATTTTGACATAGTTGTCCGTAGAGCATCTTTTGTTTGGATGCCTGGATTTCATCTATGACCTTGACCTACTTTTTGGAGCTGATGATTTTTAGCTCTATCGGCCAAAGGCCTTCATTTTTCATCCGATCTTTACCAAACTTTACCAGCTTGTTAATATCAATGACAGCTCGCACAAGTTCGAAGACCAGCCAGATCGGACCAATAACGGCGGAGTTATGGCCCTTGATTTTGTTAAAAATGCTATATTTTTCCTCGTTAATACGATGGGCTTTCATTTTTCATCTGATCTTTATCAAACTTTACCAGATGTTTTGCCTTTTTTTTTTATTATTATTAGTATATATATATATTTTTTAATAGATATACTCGTTAGAGGCCAGTTTCCGTCCAAGCCCAGTTTCCGTCATTCTCATTTAAAAAACCTTTTTACACTGCAAATTACTCACGCGATGTCACTTATTGTCAGACGTTTATAACTGAAGATTGGAAACAGGAAAAACAACCAAAAAGTAAATAAGCGGTACAAAAACGAAAGGGATTTCTTCGAAAAATGTTTTGGGGATGCGCGCGCATGCTGCCGCATAATAAATAACACTGTAATGACGTCATATTTTTATCACTCTACCATGATTATATACTTTAACCAAAGAGAAGCAACTCGTACAACATGTATCTGTTTGATTATCACAGAGTTACCCATCTTTACAGTGTAAATTGTCGTCGTTGACCATTTTACATTGACGTTACCAGTCGCATTGTTATAACGATCATGGTGACTGATGGAACAATGCAAACATACCATTTTTACAATGAAATTGTTGAATAGACTTGCAAACAAGTTTCTAATTCATAAAATTTTACTGTATCTTGACCTAGTTGAATATATCACTCGATAAAATACATGACGGTAACTGGGCTTGTAAACAAAATGATTTCTCAGTTTTAGTCTATTTATAAAAAGATCACGTGCCACTTCGATAATTTATATCAAACAAAATTCTTTGGTATCAAATTTCCAGGAAGAGGTAACCAAATAGAAAATTGAGTAAAAATTTCCAGGATACATAGATTTGTCTGAAAAATTAGTTTATGTTTAAATAAGTGACGGAAAGTGGCCCCCGACGATTATTATTATTTTTTTATATACATATTTATTTTTTTTAATTTTTATTTATTTATTTATTTATTCATTATATTTTTTATTTATTTTTTAATAATTGTCTTATTTCATTATTATTATTTTTTATTTTTTTATTTTTTAATTTTCTTATTCCATTATTATTTTTTTTAATTATTTTTTTTAATTTTCTTATTTCATTATTTTTTTGTTTTTTAACTTTTTTAGGGGATGGCGAGTTGTCCGTCGTCCGTCCGTCGTCCGTCCGTCTGTTAACTTTTGCCTTGTGAACACTCTAGAGCCTTCATTATTAATCGAATCTTTACGAAACTCTGCCAGTGTCTTTATATCAATGAAAGCTCGGACAAGTTTGAAAACCAGCCGAATCGAATAAATTTCACCGGAGTTATGGCCCTTGTTTTGCTGAAAAAGGCCATATTAAGCCTGTGAACACTCTAGCACCTTCACTTATTATTTGATCTTTACCAAACTTGCACAGATTGTTAATATCAATGAGAGCTCGGACAAGTTCGAAAACCAGCCAAATAGGATCAGTAACACCGGAGTTACGGCCCTTGATTTTTCTGAAAATTGCCATTTTCTGTGTTGTGAACGCTCTTACACCTTCATTTATTATTTGATCGTTACCAAACTTGCACAGATTGTTAATACCAATGATAGATTGGACAAGTTCAAAAATCAACTAAATTGGGTCAGTAACACCAGGGTTATGGCCCTTCTTTTTTCTGAAAAATGCCATTTTCTGCCTTGTGAACACTCTAGCACATTCATTTATTATTTGATCTTTACCAAACTTGCACAGATTGTTAATATCAATGAAAACTCAAACAAGTTTGAAAACCAGCTAAATCGGATCAGTAACACCGGAGTTATGGCCCTTGTTTTTTCTGAAAAATACTATTTCTGCCTTGTGAACACTCTAGGGCCTTCAATATTAATCAGACCTTTACGTAACTTTGCCAGTGTCTTTATATCAATAAAAGCTCGGACAAGATCAAAAACCGGCAAGATCGAAATAATTTCACCGGAGTTATTGCCCTTGTTTTGCTGAAAAATGCCATATTAAGCCTTGTGAACACTCTAGCTCCTTCGTTTATTATTTGCTCTTTACCAAACTTGCACATATTGTTAATATCAATGAAAACTCAGTCAAGTTCGAAAACCAGCTAGATCGGACCATCAACAGCGGGGTTATTGCCCTTGATTTAGTTAAAATTGCTATATTTTACCTCATTAAGATGATAGGACCTTCATCTTTCGTCCAATCTTTACCAAACTTTACCAGATTGTTTATATAAATGAGAGCTAGGACAAGTTCGAAAACTAGCTGGATCGGACCATTAACAGCGGAGTTATGGCCCTTGATTTAGTTAAAAATGCTATGTTTTGCCTCGTTAAGACGATAGGGCCTTTATCTTTCATTCAATCTTTACCAAACTTTACCAGATTGTTTATATAATTAATATATATAAATGAAAGCTCGGACATTTCGAAGATCAGCCAGATCTGACCAGTAACAGTGGAGTTATGGCCCTTGATTTAGTTAAAAATGCTATATTTTGCCTCGTTAATTCGATAGGGCCTTCATCTTTCATCTGATCTTTACAAAACTTTACCTGATTGTTTATATCAATGACAGCTCAGACAGTTTCGAAAACCAATAAGATCGGACCAGTAACAGATGAGTTATGGCCCTTGATTTAGTTAAAAATGCTATATTTTGCCTCGTGAATTCGATAGGGCCTACATCTTTCATCTGATCTTTACAAAACTTTACCTGATTGTTTATATCAATGACAGCTCAGACATTTTCGAAAACCAGTCAGATCGGACCAGTAACAGATGAGTTATGGCCCTTGATTTAGTTAAAAATGCTATATTTTGTTTCATTAAGGTGATCGGGCCTTCATTTTTCATGCAATCATTATGAAACTTTACTAAATTGTTAATATCAATGACAGCTCGGTCATGTTCGAAAACCAGCCAGATCGGACCAGTAACAATGGAGTTATGGGCCTTGATTTAGTTAAAAATCCTATATTTTGCCTCGTTAAGACCTTCATCTTTCAACCGATCTTTAAGAAACTACCAGATTGTTAATATCAATGAAAGCTTGGACAAGTTCGAAAAACATCCAGATTGGACCATTTACACCGGAGTCATGGCCCTTGATTTTCTGAAATATGCTATATCTTGGCCTCATTAAGACGAAAGGGCCTTCATTTGGCCGGATTTCATTGAAACTTTGCAGGGATGATCAGTACCAAGCCTAGTTGTATATAGTCACCATGTTCCAGTTGAATGATTTTGGTGGAGTTTTAGCCCTTTAAAGGTTTTAATACACAAACTTTGTTCCGACTAGATTTAATATCTGTAAATCATCACCATATTTCGTTTGAATAATTTTTGGCAGAGTTGTGACCCTTTAAATGTTTTAATACACAAACTTTCAGCGAATCTTGGCGAGGATGATCAGTACTAAGCCTAGTTGCACCTATCATTGCCATGTTCTGGTTGAATGATTTTTGAAAGACTTTAATAATGGCCCTTTATATACCAACTTTATCTTGAGCCAGTAGAGCTTCCACAGGCCCTCTTGGGCCTCTTGTTTTGGTGTTAACACCGTGTTAGCAGGAAGCATTACTGTGCCTATTGTATTTTTTTCCCGGTTCGTTGATTTTTGATTGAGTTACGGCCCCTTGACATTTTTCTTTTTAAATTTCTTGTTGGCGCTACTCCTCCTAAACTCCTTGTTGGATTTCGACGAAACTTGGCAGGAAGCATCGGTAAGATGTCTAGTTGTGCATATCACATTTTTGTTCCAGTTTGCTGATTTATGACGGAGTTATGGCACTTTTTTACTTTAAATTTCTTGTCGGCGCTACTCCTCCTAAACGGCTTGTTGGATTTCTACAAATTTGGCAGGAGGCCTCGGTATGATGTCTAGTTGTGCAGCATGGTATATCAATGAAATTTTGGACAGGTTCGAAAACCAGCTAGATCTAGTTAGTAACGACAGGTTATGGCCCTTGATTTGTTGAAAAATGCTATATTGTATTTTCCTTTGTAAAATCTGTAGTTACTTCATTTTTTATCTGATCTTTACCATATTTGTTTAAAATGTTAATATAACCACCTCCCCTCCCTCCCCCCCCCCCCCCCCCCCCACCACCCATTTTTATGAAATTTCATTCATAGAAGAAAGTGGGACAAATTAAAAAATGCCCATGCCAGACTAGACACAGCAGATTTATTGCCCATGATTACCAGGTGAGCGATCTAAGGCCATCCTATCCCTGTTGTTTTTGCAATGTTTTAAAACTACTGATGGGAATTTTATGTCGACAACCCTTGATATAAAAGCCGTTTTAGCCAGTAGAGCATCCACAGGCCCTCTTGGGCCTCTTGTTTTTAATAGAATGGCATTTTGTTTTTAAACAAATGCACTTAAATGTCATCTCAGCAAACGGCAAACTCGATTGTTTTAGTTACTAAAATGTTTACAAACTTTCATTTAAGCATCATTGACCTTTTTATTTGTAAGTCCAGCCCCTGTTAGGCGAGACATGTGAATCCACGGATTTCTTGTATCTTTATACGTTTACATTTTTTTTTTCATTTTTACTTTATTCTTTCATGATTCATCGGTTTTTGCGCACAATATGACCTATTTATGTGTCGACGTGACATAAAACACCATTCATTCATTCTATAACTCAAAAACTACAAAAGGGAAGGCAATGAAATTTCACACAATGATGGAGGGCAATGAGAGGACGTGCAGAGTGCAAGAACCATCTAATTTAAAAAAATTATACGACGCCCGTTTGAAAAACGGGATGTATTATGGTATGGGGGTTGTCCGTACGTCCGTCTGTCCGTCAGTAAACAATTGCGTATTCCGGACGATAACTCCGAAACCATTAACCTATACTCATGAAACTTCTTAGTAACATTGCCCTAGGTGAGAGGAGGATCCCTATTGTTTTTGGGGTCAGTAGATCAAGGTCAAGGTCTCCGTGACCTTATATAGACAAATACATTCTGGATGATAACTTCAAAACCATAACACCTATACTCATGAAACTTCATAGGTTCATTGCCCTAGGCTAGAGGAGGATTCCTATTGTTTTTGGGGTCAGTAGGTCAAAGGTCAAGGTCACCATGACCTTAAATTGAAAAACGCATTCCGGACGATAACTTCGAAACTAGAACTCCTACGCTCATGAAACTTCATAGATAAATTGCCCAACATGAAAGGAGGATCCTATTGTTTTGGGGGTCAGTAGGTCAAAGGTCATCGTGACCTATAGAAAAACGCATTCCGGACGATAACTTCTTCCACCTGCTATCTTCACCGCGTGCACGTCACTGTGTGGGCACTGATTACACTCATGTTGTTTTGTAGGGGTCGCCTTGCCAGCCCTACACGCCATTACTGGCAGCTGTTTGTCTGCATGGAAACGGTACTACTGAACTGCATTAACTGATGGCTAAACCGAACTCGGAAGTTGGAAGTCGGAAGTCCGAAGCTGAGATTACAATTCAGTCGACAGTAGCAGTAGTAGTAGTAATTCTGGTATAGGTAGTAGTAGAGATCGACGCCGAGGATGGAAGACTTCAAACTGAAGACCAAAGAGGGGAAGATGTACTGGCCGTCGGATGGTGTGTACAGTGCAGGGGTCATACTGTGATGGGTGTGGCCCCAAACTGGGCTACCTAAACTACAACTATCAGTAGTGTGTTGACCAACCACCTAGCGGATGTCATCCAGACCCCCCACCTCACCGCCGCAGCGAAAACTACACAGAGCGAAAGCGACAACCAACTACACACAGACAACGGAAACGACTACACAGCAGCACCAGATCAACCAACATCCTCAACGCAGATCATAGTCCAGACTCTATTGTACCCATCTCAGTGGAGATATCGCAAGCCTTAACCGAGTTTGTTGGTGGAGGGACTATAAACCTCAGAACTACAAACACACACACACACGGACGATAACTTCAAAACCATAACACCTACACTCATGAAACTTCATAGGTACATTGCCCTAAGTGAGAGAAGGATCCCTATTGGCTTTGAGGTCAGTAAGTCAAAGGTCACGGTCACCGTGACCTTGTATAGAAATACGCATTCCTGATGATAACTTCGAAACCTTTAAACCTACACTCATGAAACTTAATAAGTACATTGCCCTAGGTGAGAGGGGGGTACCTATCGTTTTCGGGATCAGTAGGTCAAAGGTCAAGGTCACCATGATCGTATATAGAAAAAACGCATTCCGGACGATAACTTCGAAACCATAATATCTATACTCGTGAAACTTTATAGATACATTGCCCTAGGTGAGGGGAGGATCCCTTTTGTTTTTGGGATCAGTAGGTCAAAAGTCAAGGTCACTGTGACCTTGCATATAAAGATGCATTCTGGATGATAACTTCGAAACCATAACACCTACATTCATAAAACTTCATAGGTACATTGCCCTAGGTGAGAGGAGGAACCCTATTGCTTTTGGGGCCAGGAGGTCAAAGGTCAAGGTCACTGTCACCTTATATAGAAAAATGCATTTCTATTGATAAAATTAAAATTGAAACACATACACTTTTAAAACTTCATACACATATGGTCCATGGTGAGTGGAGAAACCTAATGTTTGGGGTCAGTAGGTCAAAGGTCAAGGTCACCATCACCTTATATGGAAATATATGAATTGTACATGATTACTTCAAATCCGTAACACCTACACACATGAAATTTCAAAGGTTCATCACCCTTGTTGAAAGCAGGAACCCTAATGATTTTGGGGTCAAAGGTCAAGGTCACTGACCTTATATGGAAATATGAGTTCCGCATGGTAACTTTAAAACCGTAACATCTACACTCTTGAAACTTCATAGGTTTATTGCCCTTGTTGAAAACAGGAACTCAATTTCTTTTGGGGTCAGTAGGTCAAAGGTTACAGTCACAGTGACCTTATATAGCAATATGCATTCTACACAATTACTTCAGAAACATTACACCTAAACTCATAACCCTTCATAGGTACATTGCCCTAGTTGAGAGGAGGAACCCTATTGTTTTTGGGGCCAGTAGATCAAAGGTCAAGGTCACAGTGACCTTATATGGAAATATGCATTCCGCACAATAACTTCAAAACCATAATGCCTATACTCATAAAAATTCATAGGTACATTGCCCTAGGTGAGAGGAGGAACCCTATCGCATTTGGGGCCAGTAGGTCAAAGGTCACAGTGACCTTATATGTAAATATGCATTCCGTACAATAACTTCAAAACCGTAACACCACCTACACTTATACAACTTCATAGGTACATTGCCCTAGGTGAAAGGAGAAGCCCTATTGCTTTTGGGGCCAGTAGGTTTAAGGTGAAGGTCACACTGACCTTATATGGAAAGACACCTTCAACACAATAACTTCAAAATGTGGACTGTAACTTGTAACTATTAGACCAACAGTTTTGAAACTTTACAGAAACAGAATCCATGTTAAAACAACAACCCCTATTGAGTTTAAGCTTAGTAGGTCAGATTTCAAGGTCATTGTGACCTGATCATGACACATTCCTTCCCAGCTTTTATTCACAAACTATTTGATCTACAGTCTTGAAACATTATACAAATAGTGCTCTTGATTAAACAACATCCCATATCAGTTTTTTTTGTTAGAAGGTCAAAGGTAAGGGTTATATTGACCTGACACCTAGGAAATGCTAAAACAAAATTAGGAAACGGGCGTATAATGCCCCGTTAGGCGGTGCTCATGTTAATTTTATACTTATAGTTCGTGTTCGTGAACCGTAACTCTGTCTTCATTTAAATAATAGTTATTGCCATTTGTAATTTTATACTTATAGTTCATGTCCGCTCAATAACTAAAAAACTACTAGATGGACTGCAATGAAATTTTACACGATGATAGAGGGCAATGAGAGAAAGTTCAGAGCACAAGAACCGTAACTCTGTTTTCATTTAAATTAGAGTTATTGCCATTTGTAATCTTATACTTATAGTTCATGTCCGCTCAGTATCTAAAAAACTACTAGATTTTCACAAATCATTTCTTTTATTTATTGCTCTTTGTAATTTTATACTTATAATTCATGTCCGCTCCATAACTGGTAAACTACTAATGGGCTTGCAATCAAATTTCACAGCCATAACTCTTTCAAAAATCATTCAACCGGAACATGGCGATGATATATGCAACTAGGCTTGGTACTGATCATCGGTGCCAAGTTCCGTTGAAATCCAGCTAGAGGTTCAGGAGAACTAGTCTGTACAAAGTTAGTGTATTAACACCTTTATTGGGTCATGACTTTGCCAAAATTCATTCAACTGTAACACGACAATGAAATGCGCAAACAGGCTTGGTACTGATCATCCCCGCCAAAATTCGTTGAAATCCGGCAAGGAGTTCATAAGAGACTAATCTGGACAAAGTTTGTGTATTAAAACATTTAATGGGCCGGAACTCTGCCAAAAATCATTCAACCGGAATATGGCGATGATATGCACAACTACATGTAGGCTTGATACTGATCATCCTTGTCAAGTTTCGTTAAAATCCGGTCAGGGGTTCAGGAGTACTAGCCGGAAAAAAGTTTGTGTATCAAAAAACTTTAAAGGGCCATAACTCCGCCAAAAAGATGTAAACCGGAACACGACGATGATACGCACAACTAGGCTTGGTGCTGATCATCCCTGCAAAGTTTCATTGAAATCCGGCTAGAGGTTCAGGAGAACTAGTCCAGACAAAGTTTGTGTATTAAAACCTTTAAAGGGCCATAACTCTGCCAAAAAAATCATTCAACTGGAACACGGCAATGATATGCACAACTAGACCTAGAAGTGATAATCCCTGCAAAGTTTCATTGAAATCCGGCTAGGGGTTCAGGAGAACTAGTCCAGGCATAGTTTGTGTATTAAAACCTTTAAAGGGCTATAACTCCACCAACATAATTCAACTGGAACACGGTGATGATATGTACAACTAGGCTTGGTACTGATCATCCCTGCAAAGTTTCATTTAAATCCGGCCAAATGAAGGCCCTATCGTTTTAGTGAGGCAAAATACAGCATTTGTTTAACTAAATCAAGGGTCATAACTCCAGTGTTCCTTATTCAATTTGGTTGGTTTTCAAACTTGTCCATCATTTCATTGATAGTAACAATCTGATAAAGTTTGGTAAAGATAGGAAGAAAAATGAAGGGCCTAAAATAAAGAGCATTAAAACTCCGCTGTTACTGGTCCGATCTAGCTGGTTTTCGAACCTTTCCGAGCTTTCATTGATATTAACAATCTGTTAAAGTTTGGTAAAGATCGGATGGAAAACGAATGCCCCATCGTCTTAAAGAGGCAAAATATAGCATTTTTAACTAATTCAAGGGCCATAACTCCGCTGTTACTGATCCGATTTGGGTGGTGTTCGAACTCATCTGAGCTTTTATTGATATTAACAATCCGTTTGGTAAAGATCGGATTAACAATGTAGGACCTATCGTCTTTAACGAGGCAAAATACAGTATTTTTAACTAAATCAATGGCCATAACTCCGCTGTTACTGGTCCAATCTGGCTGGTTTTTGAGCTTTCAATGATATTAGCAATCTGTTAAAGTTTGGTAAAGATCGGATGAAAAATGAAGGCCATATCGTCTTAAAGAGGTACAAGTTAACAGACGACGGTCGTCCATCGGACGATGCACAACTCGCCATCCCATACTGGCCCTTGGCCAATAGAGCTAAAAAACTACTAATGTGACTGGAATAAAACATCACACAATGATAGAGAGTAAGCAGAGGAAGCGAAGATTGCAATAACCATAAATCTTATCTTTATCGACAGTCCAGTTATTGACCTTTGTAATTCTGTACTTAAAATACTTGTCCGAAGCATAACTCCAAAACTAATAATGGATCTACAATGAAACACAATGACAGAGCAATAAGAGGAAATGGATGGAGAATGTAACCATGACTCTGTTCATTTAAATTAGAGTTATTGCCCTTTGTTATTTTATACTGATAATTCTTGTCTGGGGCATAGCTTATAAACTAGTAACGAGACTGGAATGAAACTTCACACAATGATAGAGGGCAATGAGAGGAAGTGCAGAGTGCAATAACAACCCTATCAGATTGAACCAGAGTTACTGCCTTTAATTTTGTAGTGTTATACTTATATTTTTTGTTCATGTGCACTGATAAAAATTTCCTTTGAACAAACCATTCAATTATGGTTTCTACAGCCACATAGGAACGAGAAGGGTGTTCCACGGAATACTTCTGTTGCCTGCTGTGTGCTTATTTCAGCAAGCACAATCTAACTTAACTTTGAAAACAGGGGTGCAATCCTTCATGAATAATGTTAATAAGTGTTAAAGTTATGAGAAGCTGAAGAACTGTATAAAGTTTCATGACCATAGGACAATATTTTGCCAAGTTATGAGGTATGGTAGGTTGCAGGTTAACGTTATATGTTATATGAAAGGGGCATAACTCTGCCAAAATGAAAGTCAGAGTTACTGGACATGTGTAACAACATTCCTTTATAAAATATGAAGATGTGTGTGAAGTTTCATGAACACATACATGCTTTTCAAGTTCAAGTTCTGGCCAGTTTTTGTGTTGCCTGCGTATCATGGCAGACACTTAGGGATCGTCCGTCACACTTTAACCTGCAATCCCACCTTGGAATGCTATGGTCTAGTGGTAGAGCATTGGACTCATGATCGAAAAGTCGTGGGTTTGAACCCCGCCATTGCCATATGCGATGTGTCCCTGAGCAAGACACTTTATCTGCATTTGCTTAGTACTGGTTCTACCCAGGAAGACATCAAGAGTGATACAAATAAGTTCATAGAGCTTTCGTTATAATCGATGTAAAATAAATGTTAACTAACCTATACTTGGCCGTAACTTGAAAAGTATTTGGCATGTTCATGAAACTTCACACACATCTTCATCTTAACCCATGGAATGCTGTTACACATTTCCAATAACTCTGACTTTCATTTTGGCAGAGTTATCCCCCCTTTCATAACAATTTAACCTGAAACCTAACTAAGCTCATAATTGGCCTGACTTATGAAGTATTTGACCTATGTTCGTGAAGCTTCCAACATATTCATCTTACCACACAGAATATTGTTACTCATGACCAATAACTGTGACTTTCATTTTGACAGAGTTATGCCCCCTTTCATAAAACTTTAACCTGCAACCTATCCAAGCTCATAATTGTCCATAACGTAAGAAGTATTTGACCTATGTTCATGAAACTTCACAAACATATACATCTTACCACACAGAAAATTAAATTGTTACCCACGACCAAAGTTATTGGTCATAGGGACCAATATTCTATGTGGTACGATGAATATGTGTGTGTGAAGTTTCGTCAAATACTTCTGAAGTTATGAGCTTGGTTTGGTTTCAGGTTAAAGTTTTATGAAAGGGGGCATAACTCTGCCAAAATGAAAATCAGAGTTATTGGACATGTGTAAGAACATTCCTTGGGTTGAGATGACGTGTGTGAAGTTTCATGAACATAGGTCAAATACTGTTCAAGGTTATGTTGCAGGTTACAGTGTGACGGACGACGACGGACAAAGTTATATCTAAATGTCTACCCTGCTACGCAGGCGACACAACAAATACTGCGGCGGGGATATGGCTGTCTCTCAGACTGCTTTTTGTTATGTTTATGCTTGCTGATATAGGTGCTGCTTTGTCCGTTCGTCCGATTTTCGAGTCCGAAGCGTAACTCAAAACCTACTAATAGAACTAGAATAAAACTTCGCAAACGGAGGGCAATGAGAGGAAGAGTAGAGTGCAAAACCACAACTTTAACCTAGGATTAGAGTAATTGTATACTAATAATTCTTCTCTGGAGCATAACTTGAAAACTACTAACGGGAATGGAATAAAACTTCATACATTGATAGGGGGCAATAAAAGAAAGTGTAAAATGCAAGAAACGTAACTGTTTTTTTCATTCAGATAAGAGATATTTGCCCTTTGTAACTTTATATATTTATAATTCTGGTCACAGACCTAATAATATTTTATTACCGGTAGGTCTGTGTTCTGGTTTACATTATTGATGCAAGTCTGCCGATCTTCATCTCAATTTTATCCGAGTTTAATAAATTCAATATTAAATAAGCATGAATGTGAGATTCTATTAATCACATAACTCCAAAAAATGTCTCGTAACATACATTCATTATTTTAGCTTTGTATATTTTGCTTGTCTTCTCCGTACCACACTAAGCAATTGGAACTGTCTCGTTGATTTCCATAATCTGGTAATTGCCGCTTTTTAGAAATCGACACCGAGCTGAACAGACGATACGAAGCGATATGTTGGCCTTTAGTTTTGGCCTTCATTTGCATATTTATTACACTAGTGTACCATGATATTATGTCATACCTTTGTTACACTCCCACATCACGAGCTGTGTGATAAACTGTGCTGTATTTTATCTGATTTACAAATTACATAATACATACGTTGTTTCCCCTCTATTGTTGTAAGAGCCGTCAGTTTTAGCCAGTCTATGTTCTCAGGCCCTCTTGTTTCTGGAATGTAATTGCTATGTCTTGGTGAGATGAACAGTAATCGGTCATGTATTTGAGAAAGAAGAAATAGAGATTATTTAACTGCTGGGATCGATTATATGGAAATCCTTCAGGAGATGGTAGACGTGTGGTTCTTTTAACGAACGAGTGCATGCGAGTGAGCGATTAAGCAAAACACTGTTCCATCGAGTGAAGGATTTCCCTGAAATCAAACACAGCAGTTAAATAATCTGTTTACTACATTTTAAATTAGTTTGTGCATGATTTTAACCGAAATTCTTCGCTTTATTGAACGTCATCGGCGGATGACGTCGACGTCAGAACCAGTGTATTGACGTCATAACTCAGCGTCAGTTAGTTATTTTTGTGTTCGGAGTTAGTTATTAATATTTAGCGATTATGAATATTCTTTCACTGAGAAATCCCAATCGTTCACCCATAGAAATGTAATGAAATGTAATATCTATTGCAATTTAAATTATAACATATAACACTTATGATATTCAAACGAAAATAACCACCCAAAACATTATTTTTATTACCACACCGCTTTTCGGCAAATTAAAAACAATGAATTTGTAGCAATAATATTTTCATCACGTCTAATAAAAATGTTCTTAGATACATTAATGTTCGGTATTTACATCATGCATGCATAGTATGTGTGATAATATCAGCCTGACTTATAGAATGGCACATTTAACTGTAGCCAGGATTTAAAAACTCCCCAACCGTGTTTGAATGGAAATGAACATAGCAACAAAAGTATTTAGATATAAAACAATTTTAATAAACAGTTTCAAATCATGAAAGACAAATAACATTGTGTATTACGCAACAACAATGGGTAAGGAAAAGAATGATCCAAATTATAATTTGCTGTTTCATCAAACAATATGCAATCCATAAATAAATTTAAGAAATTTAAGGTCTACACAACATTAAGGTGATGACTAGGGTTATTAAAGCAAAAAAGCACATGCATGTATACACACAAAAGTATACCTAAAACTGAATTGGGTTTAACGGCGCATCAACACAAGAAAAGTTATATGGCACCAAACAGGTTCGGCGCGAAAAAAATGAAACCTTCGGCACAGCTTCGGGCTTAATTATTTTCCTCAGCCTCACCTGATAAACTGGATGAGATCAAGCACTAACATGATATTCTCTATATAACCAACCAGGCGTCGAGTGCTTACGCACACATTTTTTTTAATTCAATTACAAATTAGCACAAATGTAACATTCTAATATCTATTTACATATTAAATGCAAAAAGGCAGAATGCATGCTTTTACTCGATATCATTGACGTACACGTTGTGTGATCATTCCAATCCTAAATTTATAAATCAGTTTTATTAAAATCGGTCTTGGCAAGCATTGGCAATAACTTGCATACTTAAAGCGTAATCGTGTGTACTTCATTTGTTATAAAATACTTCGGTGTTCTTGATATGCATGCAGATAATTCGTTATTACAAAATATGCCAAAACATATATGACATGGTATACATGCAAGAATGTTCCGTGACATTATTGTATAATTCATACAGGAGTATAACCCAACAGAGCACGAAAATTCCACTCGTCCGCTCGCCATGACAAGTGCTCATTCAGGGCCTCCTCGGGCCAGTTTTTTTCTTGCGCCACCACTTGCGCCAAATATAACAAAAGTGTCCATTGGACACAAAATACGCCCGTCTAAAGTGGATCATTTGTAACTGTGATAACAGACGTATAGACGGACAATGCCGCGACATAATACGAACTCCGTTGTTATCAGGTCTGGTTTTCGAACTTGACCGAGTTTCATCAATATTGGAAAACATTCAAGTTACTGAGCGGACATCATCAAAATTGTCAATTTTCAATAATTAAAGGGCCATAACTCCGTTGTTACTGGGACGATCTGGTGGTTTGACCTAGATATTATGCCCTTAAACATAATTCCAAAGTTTCATAAAGATTGAACAACAAATACTGAAGTTATTGAGCGGACATCGTTAAAATAGTCAATTTTCAATAATTAAAGGGCCATAACTCCGTTGTTACCGGGCGATTTTCAATAATTAAAGGGCCATAACTCCATTGTTACCATGCAATTGGGTTGGTTTTCGAACTTGACCGAGATATTATGCACAAAAACATTATTTCCAAGTTTTGTAATGATTGGATAATATTTGTTTGAGTTAAAGTGCAGACATCGTTAAAATTGTCAATTTTTAATAATTAAAGGGCCATAACTCCGTTGTTACTAGGGCGATTGGGCCCTTTTACGGACTTGACCGAGATATTATGCACAAAAACATTATTTCCAAGTTTTATAATGATTGGATAATATTTGTTTGAGTTAAAGTGCAGACATCGTTAAAATTGTCAATTTTCAATAATTAAAGGGCCAATACTGTGTTATTACCTAGGCGATTGGGCCGGTTTTTGACCTTGACCGAGATATTATGGCCATAAACATCATGTCCAAGTTTCATAATTATTGGATAGTATTTGTTTGAGTTAGAGAGCGGACATCGTTAAAATTGTAAATGTTCAATCATTAAAGGGCCATAACGCCGTTGCTACAGGGGCGATTGGGCCGGTTTTCGAACTTGACCAAGATATTATGCCCATAAACATTATATATATTTCCAAGTTTCATAATGATTGGATAATATTTGTTTGAGTTAGAGAGCGGACATCGCAAGACTTAACGGATGGACGCCACGACATAATACGTCCCGTCGTATAAAAAGTTGGAGTCTAATGGCTCCAACAATGGCACTAGAAATATCGATTTGTATGTATATTTTGAATGTGTTTGTTAGAGGAGCATCATACTCTAATGTGGTAGGGAATTGATCAATTAGTAATATATGTTAATTATTCATTTAAAATAATATTGTCACTCGTCTTTTAATGGTAAAACATGTACCGGTAATTGTATATTGCCAGATACAGTTTAAATAACTATTTTAAATGTCATAGTTTTCTAAATATAACTTTGGCCAAACCAAAAAAATATAGTTTGTTTTCCTGTATATTGATGCAGGACAAGTAGAAATTCAGATAAAGTATTTAACAATATATCAATTTGACCATTCAAATATTACGTAGGTCGAGTAAATAAGAAGAAAAAAATTCTGCCCTGCTCAAGATGATTATTATCAAGGTAAATTAAAGACAATATTCCAAAAAAAAACACGAAAAGTTATGTTATAAAAATAATTGATTTGGGCATTGAATTGGGTTTTACGGCGCACCAACACATGAAGGTTATATGGCACCTAACAGGAATGAACATGCCAGGCTCATCCTCCATTTACAGGGGCACAAATTAGCACTCGTCCAGTCGCCCGTGGCGAGTAAAACATGGTCTGGGCGACCAAATTTGACTTTCACGCGCCCATGTGGCGACCAAAAGTATTCAATCCAAAATAAACAACGGAAAAAGGGTAATCATTGAACACAAATATTTAAGTTCGAGGATTTTACCCCGCAGTTTTTGCTTTGGTCCCGTGAACTACATACTTTTGGCCGAAATAAATAGACAAACCCTTAACAAAATAATAACGAAACAAACGTTTGTTTTTATTTTTCCAATTTTCACTGCGGAAACTAGACAATATTCGAGATGTTGCGATGTACGGTTTCCCACAAAACTACATGTTACGGTACTTTGCGCTTCGAATCTTAACACACCCGATTACCGGCAGCCGTAGGTACAGTTCGGCAGCCGTAGGTACAGTTCCCGGTAAACAAAAAAAAGTTTCAAAAGGGTAAGTAAATCTAGTTTTCTGACTTGTTAGCTTTACACTATTAGAAAAGTGAATCGGCCATATTAATTTGGAAGGCATGTTGTGTATGTCACCTGATTCCCGTGAAATTTGAACCTATATTATGCGAGTTACGGTAGGTTAAATATTGAAATTAAGCTAAAAGATGTGATTGTAGAAAGATAGAGACCTGGTACTCAGTAAATAGTCCAGTTTATGAGATTTCAGACATATTGCCATAAAATATAATCTTTCCTAAATAAACAATGTGGAACTTGTGACTGATCTCCAAATATAGCCCATATTGCATTGTGTTCAATGGGCTGATTCACCTTATGGCCCATTACCAATTTCTACCCAGAGTACACTTTTTCCTCATTTGACTCTGTCAACGTCAAAGGAAGTAGGGCGAACGGTTAGGTCACGTGATTATTCAAAAAAAGTTATGATGATGTTTATAATAAATCCTTTTGCGTGATCTGCAACGATAAAATATAGATCTATATTAAATAATTTCAATTTCTGTTTTTATGAGGTATTTTTTTTTTAGTAATTTTCTGCTATGAAATGTTTACATATGCGTATCGATTGAGGAGAACTAAGTAGGTATTATTTTTATAGTAAAATAGCCCCGATTAAAACTAAATTGTTTTCGTGAATTATTTCAAATCTTGCAATATCTAATCTGCAGATATTCTGAAAATTATATTTACACAATAAATAAATAAGTTTTAGGCAAACATATTCCAATTTAACAGGTTTTACCAAAATCTTGTACTTTAGTAGTTAGCAGAGCTATATATGTGAGTGCAAGGAACGATAACTCTGCGTGGCGATTGACCCATTGCAACACAGGAAGTGTCGGTCGCATAATGGCGTCAATAAATAATTCTCATTTCTTTTTGTAAAAAAAGGCATTTTCACTAACTTAAAGTGCTATTTTTGCTTTATATCACATTACTGATCTATATGTTACATTTTTCAAGTATGTGATGTTAAAATTGTGAGTTTTCAATTTATTTTGCTTATAGGGAAATTAGTGTATGAATACAATATTATGGCATCTCAGTGTTTATGTTTTTAAAGGGACCATTCATTCATGAGACAAGTTCTTTCTTAGAAGATACATGACCACCATTTTTCTGTGGATTTTTAAAAGTGATTCATTTTTAATTTGGGTCTAGATATGACTGACAACATGGCATTTAAATTTTAATTCACACACAACTCAATGCAACAATCAATGGGCTATAAAGGCTACAATATTACTGTCACTTAGCCTTTATATGAAGGATGAACCTCCCCGATACTATCGGCCACCAGTTTACAAGTCACTTGTAGTTCAATCCATTTGCATATGTTGCATATGTTGGTATGAATGAATTTATGTATTGTAACATATCTGTAATAATATATTATTAAACCAAGGATTTGTCCATACAATTATGGACACATCCTTGATTAAACTAAACTGTCACCGGTTCTGTATGTATTTTTCCTAGCAACACAATAAAAAAAAAGTCAAACGTATTCATCGGCTCACTCGACGAATGATCGGAATGTTTATAAAATTGAAATATTAAGGTTCATTTATATTCTTTGGAAATCACATTGAATTACACAGGGATTTTGCCAAATCCTAGAACTAACACATATCTGAGTATTTTTAACACAAGACTTGGAAAATAAAATATTTACATACCAATCGATAAGATACAGTAAAATAAATCCATATATTGTTTATAAAATCACATTTTATCTTTCTCAGTATTTCTTTGTTATGAATATACATATACAAGTACACAAGAGAATGGTCAATGCACATTTTGAAAAGAATTAGTGTGTTGACAACAAAGGCCAACTGGACTGTTTATAATTGGTGTTGTGGAATGAAAAAGTGACTGAAACATTGTTTGAACAATATTCCACTATTGTTTGTCCCTACTACCTAGATTGTTATATTAAGAGTTCATATCGCAAGACTTGTGAAGAAATACTTTCACACGTTCCTTATATGATTCAATGTGATGTACAAGGAACTGGCATCTACCTTAAAAGTAAAAAAAAAACAAGTAATTTTATTTCATTGTATGTTTTACAATGTTGATGATTTTCTGCGTTCTTGTGTAGCACTACGGGGTAGTATGCCATGCTTGGTACATTTAATAAAACGGTCCGGACTTCGCGTTGTGATTTCCATACTTTATTGGTACATATAAATCAGTCCGAATAATTACACATTCATAATACGCTATGAACATCCTGTTATATATATACACTTCTCAAAACTGCTAACTACACCGCTCACGTTTTGGGTTATATATATCGATGGGTTGAATGTTTTTCAATAAAATAAAAAGGAAATACCAATTCAATCATTTTTACATCATTTCATTTTATTTTTTTCATGGGCAATGCTAGAACTAAACCACAATAAGCAATTACAAACGACCCATGTAAACACTAAAGTCACACTTTTCCCATATCTACATGTAGATATGGGAAAAGTGTGACTTTAGTGTTTACATGGGTCGTTTGTAATTGCTTATTGTGGTTTAGTTCTAGCATTGCCCATGAAAAAAATAAAATGAAATGATGTAAAAATGATTGAATTGGTATTTCCTTTTGATTTTATTGAAAAACATTCAACCCATCGATATATATAACCCAAAACGTGAGCGGTGTAGTTAGCAGTTTTGAGAAGTATATATATATATATATATGCCTATCCGTTTCGTATAGTGGTTTTTAGTACGTCCATTTATTAAATTACTTAAATAGTCCCTGTTATTAAATGTCTTAGGTTCACAAAGTATAATAGTATTTAGAAACTTTCAAATGACCATTATGTAACGTTAAACAACTGCACTTACGTATACTATATTATCCCACAAATTGTCTTAGACTGCGGGGATCCATCTTATGGATACAAGACCGACAAACTATTGAAACTCTCTCTCCGTTCTATAACCACCGGCTCTCTACTCTCTTAGACTTTCCGTGCGCTCAGTATAATATTAGAAGATTCCCCCCAGAATACCTTTCGGCAGTTAGTCATGCCCCACATATGGACATCGACTTGTGTAGCTACAGGTTAACGCCATGGTGATTGCATCATTGTATGCATACATTACCCACAAGACATTTTGGCGAATGGTCTCCCCTAATATGGCATTACCTCTTCACTCCCAGAATTCATAGCTTTCCAGAAACTTCCAGAGAAAGCTTAGAGCAAGTAAGCCATAACAGATGTTCAGATGATTAACCACAACTAACTGACAGTATCAGGAAACTCCCATTGCATGATCAGTACTACAGTCGGGTCGGTTTAGGGGCATTTCAGGTAATGGTTCAAGTGGTTTTTCAAGTGGGATGACGTCATCATTCCCACGCAACCGTGAGTCATCGTAGCCCACGCGACCGTGAGTCATCAACGTCAGGTGATCACGAGTCATCATAGCGTCATACGTTAACGTCATTAAGTACATACGCCACTTAAAAACAACGGTTATTTCAAATACCACCAATCAACGTCAACTTGTACGAATTTCAAGTACAGACAACGTCATCAAGTACCGACGCCACTTGAGAATGAGGGTTTTTCGAAATTAACCAATCACGCTAAATTTAATAGACCATCCCTAATGACGTCATATTTTCTGTAATGAAAGAGACGATTTTTTTTTTATTCAACATTCTCAGTAGCAGTTTGGTAACTTGAACAGTATGGATAGTATGGAAGTTTGCATCGCCTTGGGTAATGGAAAGGCGAAAAATGAGTAGATCTTCGAGAATGGGACTGCGATCGACCCATTAAGAAGGGAATCAGTTTGCCATTAATGCGTTGGAAGTGTTTGGTAGACAATATCGAGAATGTGGACGAGGCTTTGAACAACCGTACGTCATACGAGCATCATTTGGGCGGAAACGTTTATTGTAAAATCAAGAAGGACAATCCTTGCGTGGACATTCGTCAGTACTGGAAACCGGTCGAGGAGGTCGTACCGTGTAAGAAAGGATTGTGTTTGAGACCCAGCGAATACCAACGCTTGAAAGAAGCCATTACCGGAATAGGATCGGCCATTCCTGAACTGGATAGTGTCGTACCTTGCTTATTTCAAAGCGACCACGCCAATCAGATGGGCTTTCTTCGTTGTTCAGAGTGCAATCCTAACGATTATACAAACTGGAAAAAAACGAAAATGATGACTAACGTAGTGTGTACCGCCAACTTGAACTGCGTCATTAATTTGAGACGATTGACTTCGGCGATTTCCAGGGGGCTTTATGATCCTCGCAAATTATCAGGTGTCAAGTGGAAACAACCCAAAATTGGCGGACACCGTATGGTATTTGCCAATGGAAAAATTGTGGTCAATGGCAAAGTAAACACCGTCAAAGAAGCTAATCTTCGTGTGAGGAGGTACGCCCGAAAAATTCAAAGGATGGGATACCAAGTACGTTTAAAGAAAATTAACGTTTCTACCATTTCGGCCTCGTTTAAAATAGATGGTTCAGTGAACTTGACTAGATTGGTGCGACATTATTCTGGAAGTTACGATCCCGAACTGTTTCCAGCAGCCATGTTTAAGAGGGAAGGTGTTCATTTTACGTGTTTTACTTCGGGTACCGTACTGAATGAATGAATGAATGAATGGTGTTTTACGGCACGTCGACACATAAATAGGTCATATTGTGCGCAAAAAAATGATGAAAAATGAAGAATTAATTAAAAATTAATGTAAATATATAAAGATAAAATTATTAAAAAATAAGGGATGATAAGGTGTATGGGTACCGTACTCATGACGTGTTTGAAACACGTAAGACAATTATACCGTACTTGTATGCCAATCTTAATCGAAATGCAACTATTGTAAAGTACGTCGAGGGGACCTCCCTAATCCCCCCCGTTCTGTATTGAGCGGGGTAAATAAAATGTATACATCCACGATTCGTGTTGTTATAAATAACGAAATGCACAATCTATATTTTAAATGTTTTATTGAAACATGTATTAACCAATCATAATTACAGTCAATCATAATCGCAGTAATCATAATTACAGTATACAGTAAATCAATTTAATATGAAATGAATATAATTTACTTAAGGTCAATCAACGTGTTTTTATGCAACAAAAATGAATTCTATACATATTACAAATGACGTACAAATCGTTTGACAAATAGTTCATTGAATTTTAAATTGATCGTGTCAAAAGTATCCAGAATCCTATTCATTGTCCATCCGTGACAACGAAGAATAGCGTAAAATACAAAATAAATCCACAGGTCACCGTTCCCGATTGTTGAATCTTCGATTTATTGTAAACGTATTTCTTTCCATTTTTAAGTAACACTGTCTTAAATTGTTCGTGATAGTATTCAGGGGTACGTCCGAGAGAATCGAAAAACTCGGCGGATCCTCGTCTCGGAAAGTAAAACTTGTCCGTATTGACAATACACTCTAGGCCGAAATCTAATCAGCATAGGTATCTTGTCAGAGGCACACACGCTCTCACTTTAACCTGAAACGATACGACGTAAGTAATTTTTAATACTCATAGCAATGTACATACACAATTGAATTTGCTATACATGTTATAGTGTGTCAAATTTGAGTGAGACATAACTGAATCATACACAAAATGGTATAAAACTATCACGGGTGTACATAAACGAATGTCAATACTATTCATATAATACATAGCATCTAACATACCATTTTCTCTTCCGCCTCCCAACGGATGGTCTGCAAAATAATGAAAAAGAAAACATATAGACTGTTGTATGTCTGTTTGTATGTCTGTTTCGATTGTTTTTATTTCTTTTCCTATACAATATTGAGTGATTTATATCAATTATTTTTCAGAAAGGAAAACGTTTTAAGGATCAAACCTTCAGAACGAAAACTACTTATTTAGAGTACTTCATTCTGATAGTAATGTATTTGTTCGTATATGTTAGTTCAAACATTTTTATGATAAACAACTACAAAATACTGTTAAATAATGGTAACATTACAAAATGTCAGTTGAGGGGAAAAAACACTGAAACTTAATGTTTATTATGTGCGCTATTAATCATAAAAAGTGTCTACAATTAATGTAATTGAAAGAAAACAACTTACAGAGCAGGACCAGTTATGTTGGTCACCAACAGGTGAATTCTTATCTGATGTCTGAAAACACAGAACAGTACAATGACAAGCAATATTTAAGGACCTTTGGGCACATTATTATAATGTTTATCTAACTTTGACCTTGAAAAACAAAGCTATGGGTGATGTAGGTTGAATATACTGACATAATTCACAGTATTAAGAAGGATAAACATGTCGGACAGGGAAAGCAGCATTCAAGGACGACAGTCAACCACAAAACACAAAAACAAACACGCAAACAGACAAACGAAAAGGCAAAAGTAATAAAAAATGCAAACGACATCACAAACACAAAAGGGTTGACAATAGGGATACCGCCTTGGAACGGTCAGTGGCAAAGTAGGCCACTGGGGGTTTAAACCGGTTCTAGGGTGTAGCTTTGTGACGGTGCAGCTGACATTCTAGATGCGTGACAGTGCATGAAGAACAACTACCATGGACGATGGGACGTACTCATTGACAAGGCTTCAAAGTGCCTCAATACATTTTTTGAAATTGCGAGTAAGAAGAAGAGAAACTTTATCCTTGACCAGACAAACGTGTACCCATCAGCACGACGGAGGAAGATGAAGAACTTCAAAGGGTTTATACGCCGAGCTGCAGTGCTGGTTCCCGACGATGATGAACTAAAGAGGAGATCAGACAAACGCACATATGAGGATGGTAAATATGTGCCCGAGGAAGCTGTGCAGGACATGAGTGACAGTGTAGCTGTGTGACGGTGCAGCTGACAGTCTGGCTGAGTGACAGTGTAGCTGCGTGACAGTGCCGCTGACAGTGTAGCTGAGTGACAGTGTAGCCTTGTGACGGTGCAGCTGACAGTGTAGCTGAGTGACAGTGCAGCTGTCTGACAGTGTAGCTGACAGTGTAGCTGAGTGACAGTGTAGCTGCTTGACAGTGCCGCTGACAGTGTAGCTGAGTGACAGTGCAGCTGTCTGACAGTGTAGCTGACAGTGTAGCTGAGTGACAGTGTAGCTGTCTGACAGTGCAGCTGACAGTGTAGCTGAGAGACAGTGTAGCTTTGTGACAGTGCAGCTGACAGTCTAGCTGCGTGACAGTGTAGCTGACAGTGTAGCTGTGTGACAGCGCAGGTGACAATGAAGCTGTGCGACACTGCAGATGTGTGACATTGTAGCTGTGCGATAGTTAGCGCTGTGTGCCTGTGTATCTGTGCGACAGTGTAGCGCTGTTGGACAGTGTAGCTGTGCGACAGTGTAGCGCTATGTGCCAGTGCTTCTAACAGAGTAGCTGTGCGACAGTGTAACTGTGTGACAGTGTACTGACAGTGTAGCTGTGTGACAGCGAGGATGTGTGACAGTGTAGCTTTGTGTGACAGTGCAGCTGAGTGACAGTATATCTGTGTGACAATCTAGCTGTGCTACAATGCAGCTGTGTGACAGTGCAGCTGGCAGAGTGTAGCTGTCTGACAGCGTAGCTGTACGACAGTGCATCTGACAGTGTAGCTGTGTGACAGTGTAGTGGTGTGAAGTGCAGCTGACACTGTAGCTGTGTGACAGTGTAGCTGTATGACAGTGCAGCTGCGTGACAGTGTAGCTGACATTGTAGCTGTGCGACAGTGCTGTGCAACAGTGCAGCTGTGCGACAGCGTAGCTGATTGACAGTGTAGTTGTGCGACAGTGTAACTGTGTGACAGTGCAGCCGACATTGTAGCTGTGTAGCTGTTTGACAGTGTAGTTGCGCGACACTGATGCCGTATGACAGTGCCGCTGGCAGTGTAGCTGTGTGACAGAGCTTCTGATAGTATAGGTGTGTGACAGTGTAGATATGCGACAGTGTAACTGTGTGACAGTGCAGCTGTGTGACAGTATAGCTCTGTGACAGTGCAGCTGTGCGGAAGTGCAGCTTTGTGACAGCGGTGCTGTGTGACAGTGTAACATTGTGACAGTGCAGCTGTGTGACAGTGTAGCTGACAGTGTGACAGTCCAGCTGTGTAACAGTGTAGCTGTGTGACAGTGCAACTGTGTGACAGTGTAGCTGTATGACAGTGCAGCTGTGTGACAGTGTAGCTGACAGTGTGACAGCGTAGCTGACAGTGTAGCTGTGCGACAGTGCAGCTGTGCGACAGTGTATAAGTACAACAGTACAGTTGTGTGGCAGTGTATCTGTTTCACAGTGCAGTTGTGCGACAGTGTAGCTGTGTGACAGTGCAACCGACATTGTAGCTGTGTGACAGTGTATCTGTTTGACAGAGTAGTTGTGCGACAGTGTACCTGTGTGACGGTGCAGCCGTCAGTGCAGCTGTGTGACAGTGTAGCTGTGCCGCAATGTAGCTTTGTGACTTTGTAGCTGTGCGACAGTGTAGCTGTGCGACAGGGTAGCTGTCTGACAGTGTAGCTGTGATACAGTGTAGCTGACAGTGCGACATCGTAGCTGACAGTGTAGCTGTGCGACAGTGCAGCTGTGCGACAGTGTATCAGTACAACAGTGCAGTTGTGTGACAGTGTATCTGTTTCACAGTGTAGTTGTGCGACAGTGTAGCTGTGTGACAGTGCAACCGACATTGTAGCTGTGTGACAGTGTAGCTGTTTGACAGCGTAGTTGTGCGACAGTGTAACCGTGTGACGGTGCAGCTGTCAGTGCAGATGTGTGACAGTGTAGCTGTGCCGCAATGTAGCTGTGTGACAGTTTAGCTGTGCGACCGTGTAGCTGTGCGACCGTGTAGCTGTGCGAGAGGGTAGCTGTGCGACAGTGTAGCTGTGTGACAGTGCAGATGACATTGTAGCTGTGTGATAGTGTAGCTGTGCCGCAATGTAGCTGTGTGACAGTGTAGCTGTGCGACAGTGTAGCTGTGTGACAGTGTAGCTGTGCGACAGGGTAGCTGTGTGACAGTGCAGCTGACTGTGTAGCTATGTGACAGTGTAGCTGTGCGACAGTGTAGCTGTGTGACAGTGCAGCGGACATTGTATCTGTGTGACAGTGTAGCTGTGTGACAGTTTAGCTGAAAGTGTAGCTGTGTGAAAAGTATTTACGTCTCAAGAAAATGCATTCAGCTCATTGTGTGCTGCAGTAGAATATTAAAGAGCGCATAAAGCATTGGGAACGGAAGAAAATATGTTGCGGAGTCCACAAGATAATTCAAAAGTCGTGGTTTAATTATTTTATTTAATATTTATCAGCGATACAGGTATCCGGCCCTTACACGTGACATACAAAACAGTTATACTATTTACACTAGGTTTGTTTTAATAGTAAACTTGTGTTTATTAGAAAACTTGTAGTTAAATAACGAAATCTTAACTCGTGACAGAATGGGTATATATCAGTAGAAAATGATAATCGTCTTCTATAACTTCATTACGATGAAAACACAAACGTTTAGGCATACATATAATAGTAAACATATGCCGTCCTCGTTTTTTTAGTAGAGAGTGAGAAGAAGTTCTAAAATATATCACGGCTATTCTAAATTTCGTAATATTAAACACATTTCTACGGCAATGTCTGCTTTAAAATACCTATACAAATCCAGCTTTGCATTACACTCAACTAATTCACTCCACTTCTATGCATATTGGTTTATGAGCTTTGACTCGTATGACTTTGTAAAAAACAGTTTCATTCACAACAGGTAGCTGTTCCTATTCATATCGAAGCCATAATAATACAAATTGTGCTTTAGTTCGTCATTCAGTTTTCATATCTAAACCAATCAACATTTCATAGCATGTTTTTACGTATCTCGTGCACGGCATTTTTATAATTGTACACCAGTACTTTATACATATGTTGTTGGCTGTTATATACACAAGGTCTATACCACAACCAACCACTGCTGCATTGCGTGTTTTTATAGATGCATTTATAACATTTTACAAGCATACATATGAGTCCGTTTAATACATTTTATTTGATCAATTCCCCACAGTTCAGATCCGCAAAGAACTTCAAAAGTTAAAAAAAATATTTCAAGGTACTGGGGTAAGCTCAGTTTAATACAAATATAATAATAATAATTGCTAATACTCGTGTTGCCTTTATTTCTAGTGATTTCACCTGCAAAACAAACAAACATAATTATACCCGTTTACAGTATACATCTGAATACCGTCAAAAAAACGCCTCTCAGCTCATGCTAAGCGTCCACCATTTTTAAAAACAACAATGTAGTTTATCAGTATTCACGTTCAACGCCCACGTAGTACAATATTGACATAATACGTCAAGTTTATTTTGTATACGGTTACAGTATCTGATAGCAATGCCACATCATCAGCAAACAATAGTAATACTATTTCCACCACATCAGATGACAACTGCACCCCATGTATGTAACCACTTAATATCAATTTCTTCACTCAACTCATTAAGAAATAATAAAAGTAAAATTGGACTAAGAATACATCCATGTCGTAAACCACTTGGACAGTCTCAATATTCAGTACAGTTTCCGTTGGCTTTCATACATAAGGGACGTCCGTGGCCGAGTGGTTAGAGTTCCTGACTTGATATCACTTGCCCCTCACCGCTTTAGGTTCGATCCCTCAGGGGACTAGCAATCTTTGTTTGGGGAAGCTATCCAGCTGGTTTGCGGAACGTAGGTGGTTCTACACAGGTTCACGACCCTGCACGAAAATTGCACGTAGGCGCCTGGGGTCTTCCTCCACCAGTGGAAGCTGGAAAGTCGCCATACGACATTAGCAGTTGGTGCGACTATAAAATCCAATTCAATTATTTTATACATAATTTAACATGTGTATACATACTTTGTATTGATCGCAACAGTTTTCCTTTAATACAACCTGTTCTAAGTGCGGTAAATAATTTACTTCTAGTTACTCAATCAAAAACGTTCATAAAACCTACAAATACCGCGAACTGTTTGTTTCACTTTTTAAAAATAATTGCTTGCAGGATAAAATCATTGTCATTTGTGGAATACACTGGGCGAACACCACACTGTGATTTTATCAAATACATTTGCATATAGTGCTAGTATACTACTATATTTCTTGCTAAATGTATCTATAAAGCCTATAAAGGCAATTCCTAAAACCGGTCACATTGTATGAAGAGGTATGAAGAGGTATTATGTATTAAGATGGAATCTGCCCATCTATCTGGAATTCACCATTTATTTTGTAAATAGTCTTTTAAACAGTTTAGTCAAATATGGCTATATGAGTTTTATACTATGTATGAATTGATCTGCAGTAAATGTAAGTGCATAAGTTGAACAGGAGACAGTCAACAAAATTACACACATTAAAAACAAGCAACAACAGCAAGGAAAAATAGAAGCAAGGTACGGGACAGCACAAACATAAACTAATTGGAAATAGGGGTACCGCCTTCGAACGGTAAGTGGCCAGGTGGCAAAAAGACCGCTTGGGGTTTTAATCTGATCTATTTTTTCTACCATTCAACATTTCAGCTGGTGATAATATATAAGCTAGCAATGCTAAATATAAATCACTCCCATCCTAATGGAATTTTTCAATAATTGCTTCACTCTTTTCACAACAGATTCCGTTAGCGCATAACTTTGCGCGTATCATGGCGATGAAGTAACGTACTTGAAATTGTAAGTTTAAAAAAGATTAAGAAACCCAGCACAACTGAACTGATTCCATTATCTGAATACATTTCACGTGGATCTCCTTGACAGGCGAAAACTTATTTCATCGCTTTTATAACCGATTCACTTATTGGTGACTCTAATCTGCACCCTTCTGGATAATTACTGTACTGTCGTAATCACATATTACGAAGAAATTCGCTTTCTCAAATACACAGAGATCTACTCCAACTTTCTCCTAGGATAGTTAGTGATCGTTGTGGTTGTAATGACTCTGATGGTTGTTTCATCTGGTATTTCATACATATAGAACAACGCTTAACCATATCTGAGATAGACTGATTCATATGTGTTCAGTATAATACTTCTCGAGCTCTTCTCCGACATTTCTCTGTACTCGTATGCCCCACATGGACGTTGCGCAACATGTATTTTCTCATACTTTGAGGAATAACTTTTTTTGCTTCCTTTAAATACCAATCCATTTGCATAACTGAGTTCATCTCGAATGTTCCAGTATTGA
Source organism: Cyrtodaria siliqua (assembly GCA_037043455.1). Taxonomy (NCBI): domain Eukaryota; kingdom Metazoa; phylum Mollusca; class Bivalvia; order Adapedonta; family Hiatellidae; genus Cyrtodaria; species Cyrtodaria siliqua. Next base: position 35,744 of record JAWPHD010014417.1, read on the forward strand.
AGTATATTTCACGTAGAGCTAGATCTGTCGCTTGAAAAAACATTCAATATGTTCGATTTCAAAATCTGTAACTGCTCATCAGTAGACGTTATCATTCTACTTTGCTCCATTTTAACATCTGATACTGCCATACTTGAAACTATCATATCTACATAGACTTCAACTTCAGGGTCTCCTAATTATTGCTGATCACATGGAGGTTTCTCATATGCTCTTGACAATGCGTCAGACGTATAAATGAATGTACCTGGTATATGTTCTAGTCTTACGTCATATTTCTGTAGCCTCAATAACAGTCTCTGAATCTGTAATGTACAATCACTCAAACGTTTCTTGTTTATTATGGGAACTGCCTGTGCAGTGTGGCGGTAGGTAAAACTGGGACTATACGGCGCTGGCCATGGCATGGTGTGAAAATCCGGCATTTAAAGTTCCACGTTCACCGTCATATGCATACCATCTTCGGGATGGCTTAAATGTCTGTACAATTGACGTGATAAAAAATGAGTTCTGCTCAACCCGGGACTAGAGGGCGTGAACGGTAGCAAGCACTTTTCACTGCCGTTCATGAACAGTCTCAATCAAACCGAGACTGCAATATATTTTGTTTTTAACGTGTTCGACGATTTCCAAATTTCTCCTTTCATACTTTTGTATATATCACAGTAGCGTTGCCTGTGCAGTGTGACGGCGGTAAAACGTCTCCACGTGTTTGCAATCAGAACTGTTATTCATTCCGATCATTGGAGATCGCTGAGCCCGATATTATATTTATATATATTTACAGACAACGGTGGTACATTCTCAAATACTTCTGTTTTCTTACTTGCATTTCGAATGGTGGTTCCACTACTCCAGCCTTTAAAGGTTCTGAGTAGTGTTTAATCACACTCTGGATATGTTGCCTGCTTGTTAATTTAGTCTTTTGACTGTTACCTGTGATACGCAGGTTTCATAACCTCTGCTCCCAACTAAATTTAATTTTGTTTATTTCGCCCATTGTTTTCTCGTTTAGAGCAAAGCGTTTTGTTAGAAACTGGGACCAAACGCCGCTGGCAATGGAATGGTGCGAAAATATCGCATTGAAGGTTCCATGTTCACCGCCATATGCATACCATCTTCGGGATGGCTTAAATTTCTGTACTATTGACATGATTTATATTGAGTTCTGCTCAACCCGGGGCTAGAGGGCGTGAACGGTAGCAAGCACTTTTCACTATCGTTTATGAGCAGTCTCAATCGGACCGAGACTGCATTTTTTTTGTATTTAACGTGTTCGACGATTTCCGATTTCCAAATTTCTCCTTTCATACTTTTTTTATTGTCTGTTTCACAAATTATGGTCTTGCCATAGATAAATTGAAGAAAACGATCGCAAGAAAAACAATGCTTAAATATTCTTTTTCTATGTTTGCATAATTTTTTGTCAACGCACTTCATGAATTAGCTACTGGCGACCCCTCGTTGTCATATTTTTGCAGTAGTACTGCACTCAAGGCTGGTTCTGAACTGTCAGATGATATCTTGAGCTCTTTTTTCTCGATCATAACATTTCAGAATGGGTTCTGTTAAAGGCATGTATTTCAGTTCTTTAAAGCATTGCTTTTGAGCATCAGTCCATTCAGATTCATTTTTATCCTGTAGAAGAATTCACAAAGGAGATGTTTTGGCTGACATTATTCAAATAACGACCTTGATAGTTTATCATGGCTAACAGCCTCTGAACATTCTTTTTGAAGTCGGGTGTTCAAATACCTGTATCGCTCTTATTTTCACAGGATCCGGCTTTAATCCGTCTTCAGATATAACGTCTCCTAAGATTTGTAATTATTGCACGCCAAAACACATGTATCCATATTTATTTTCAAATGTGCATGTCTTACCTCTTGATGAACTTGAAGCACATCATGTTCTGCCAAAGTGCTGCAATACACTATAATGTTTAAAGCGTTATCGTCCAGGATTGGTATTGGCAGCATTTTTAGCTAACACAACGTGTATTTTATAGTTTTGACCCTTGAGCACCATGTCTAGTACACATGTACCATGAGATGGGATATTGTCACCACTACATGATGTTAGTTTGATATGCGATTTGTGGATTATAGGTCTTTTCTACAAAATATTGACGTCACGTCCTGTGTCCAACTTATAATTAATCAGTTCACATGTGTTTGGACGTTTAATCTGTACTGACTTTTAATGTCTATTTTCCCAGTTGAGTCCACAAAGAATTCATCTCCACTGTCAGAGCTTTTATTGACACTGTAGAAACATATGACGGCAAAATGATTTTTCCGAACATAGCTGAACATTGTGATCCATGATACCTTCCACATATTCCACTTGGTTTACCCTTTGATTGTGTTTATGCCCCCACTTCGAGGGGCATATATATTTGCACTTGTCCGTCCATCCGTCCGTCCATCCGTCCGTACGTACGTATGTCCTAAAAAACGTGTCGCGCGATCCTCCATAACTATTTGACCCACGGTCACGAAGCTTTACAGGATTGTTAACCAGCAAGTGAAGATGCGCACCTGGGTTTTCATTTTTATTTTGGACCAAGAACCACAAAGTTATGGCCCTTGACTTAGTCAAAGTAGAGGCTGAAAACCTTGTGTCGCGTGATCCTCCATTGCTATTTAACCCATTGTCACTGAAACTTTACAAGAATGTTGACCAGCAAGTGAAGATGCGCACCTGAGTTTTTTTGTTTTATTTTAGACCAAGAACCACAGAGTTGTGACCCTTGACCTAGTCCAAATAGGGACTGAAAAACTTGTGTCGCGCCCTCCTCCATTACTATTTAACACTTTGTCGCCTAACTTTACAGGAATGTCGACCAGAAAGGGAAGATTAGCACCTATGTTGATCGTTTTTATCAGTGTTTATGTTCATTATCAAAATGCTGTGGCATAGTTACCCAAGTGGGGGCATCCGTGTCCTATGGACACATTTCCAGTTTATCTGAAACTCGTTCAGTTTTCTTTACTTCAGTTTCTAGTCTTCTTGATTTAAAGTAATTTACAAACTGCACATTCTCCTTGGATGTACCTGAGTCAGCAGCAGTCAGATTGTGACCGCTTTCTGTAGATCCAAATATTGTACACGCAGTAACTTAGCAATTAACTAGCACGTAGCACCTCGGCATCAATACCGCAGATAATTCTGTCTCTGATCAAAGATTCAGTCAGATCACCAAATTCACATGATTTAGCTTTCGTGCGCATTTGTCGATCGTTTCGTGTGATTTATTTTTCACACATGTAAAGAATGTGTATCTCTCGAATGTTGTGTTATTTTTAGGTGTACACTAATCATCAGATTTCTCAAGCAATTGTTTAATGTTAATTTATCATTTTCAGTATCAGACTTGAAGTTATTATATAGATCCAGCATAATTATATTCTCCCACAATGTGAAAAAGATAATAAGCCCTTGTTTTGTCTTCTTTTTCAACATCAACGGAAGCTTCGAGATACAAAAAAAAACGTTGCTTGAATCTCTTCCTGTTCTCCGACAGATAACCTTCCAACTGCAAGCAACGCGGTGGCTCACGCTTATCCATGAGTTCATCCATTGATATTAGCTTATGGTCCTCTACCAATGTGTACAAATGGTAACTCTGCGTTCAAAATTGCCTCTTGGTTTCATGTTTTGTATAGAATAATGTAAAGGGAACATTTTAAATCTCATTTTCTCTGAAACCACAAGACATAATCGTTTTGTCCTCTACCAAGTTTGTTTAATGAAGACACCGGGTCGCAACGGTGGACTCAGTTCGACACAGAGCTATTTATAAAAAGCTTTAAAACTACAAGAGATAGAGGGAGGTCTAATATTGTACACGTAGCATAAGCTTATGGTCCTCCACCAAGTTTGATTAAATGGTGATCCTGGGAATTACCTTTTAGCATGCCTGACGTACCATTTTAAATAGAATTATATTGAAAATTCTTTAAAAGACCCTTCTTAGAACTTACCAGACAACTTTTATCCGACCCATTTTTTGTTTCTGTTGCAAGCGTCTTAAAATGGATAAAGATCAAGATTTTATTTGATTCTTTATTTTCTTCCCAGCTGGAGAGCATACAATATAATTTTACATATTAGCATTCAAACAATTCAATAATAATATATACATGACAATCAGTAATTAAGGGACAAAGATACGCAGTAACACAGAAGTACTACTACAACAGACAATGAGAGAAATTATGACATAGAGTAAAGTATAAGAATAAGTTAATATATATACATTCATGTTGGAATCTTTTAATATAATTAAACTGATTCCATGACTGTACTGTATTTTCATGGAACATGTTTGCCTACACGTATAATTAATGTGCAGGTTATTCTAAAATACTTTTCATATTCAATATGTACAACAGACGTATTTAGTCATATTACAAAGTGTTACAAATTGTTATGTTTAAAGATAAACTAGTAATCGAGTCTTTACCCAGCCTTTATGAAACGAAATAAAAGATCAGGTATGGAATCACGCATAGTTTACTTCATCTTACTTTAACAAGTTTATCAAATACATTCTTGAAAAATAAACATCATAACATCACTCTCCCTTATGGAAACGAAATATAAGGAAGAGTCAATGACATTACATTTTAATTTCACACATGGCTATTAATACGTTATTTTCAAGTATTTTAGCATGCCTGACGAACCAATTTAAATATAATTATATTGGAAATTCTTTAAAACACCCTTCTTAGAACTTACCAGACCACTTTTATCCGACCCATTTTTTGTTTCTGTTGCAAGCGTCTTAAAATGGATAAAGATAAAGATCCTTCAGTCATAGCATGACGGTGTCTATTGGTAGCAGTGAGCGGGCTCTATGCTCAACTGTATTGCTCTGCCACACCACGCCGTAGACACATAGCATGAAAACCCACCCAGTCACATTATACTCCGGAACGACCAGTCGTAGAACTACCATGCATATGCTCAGCCTGAAATGTGCTTTTAACACGACGAAAACCGTTGACTTTAACCTGAATTTATAATAATGTGTTGGGTAATTAATTCGTTCCGTAATACATCGAAAAAGCAAACACCACTGACAAAAACATAGGAAAAAACGATATGTACTACACTGATATAGTAACCAATAGACCCAATAGTAACTAATAGACCCAACGTATCATTACATCAAAAATATAAATATAAATGACAGTTTTCATGAAATTGCAGAAATTCAATATATGTTAGACATAGCCACTCTTCGCATTTCAAATACAGGAAAATAAAATTAGAAGCGTACGTTTCAGTTGTATCTATTAACGTCTGGGTAATTTGATGGTAATATTATACACAAATACTTGACACAAAATCTCTACCCTCTCCGTTAAGGTTAACACATGCATATTCTGACTAAAGGTTTCTACCTAATATTTGAGAAAGGATCGCAATGGTTTAAGGCATGAAGCAAATCTCCCTGATTTTGGACCCAATCTGCCTAATTTGGAAGTCATACTACCTGATATGATGCTTAAAAACTTGGCATATGTGTATTTGAATATTATAGTGCGTGTTGAAATAATGCGACGCCAGTCACGAATAGATAACGAGTCCAAGGTGCAGAAGATAGGCCCTATATATATCAGAGGGATTGTGTAGTTCTAACTTGTCTTCACCGAGTTTAAATCAAATCAAAATTACATGCGTGAACACTACAGTCGTCTAGGATATATGTTCACGATTTATGCAGGCAATAGTGTTTTGTCGCGCGTTTCGTACATGCATAACTAAGGTAAGTCCAAACTGTACATGTACTGATGTAGGTGCGTTCATATGGGGCACCGTTTTACTATCTTTTCAGTATTTTGTGATATCAAGAATTCATTTCTTGATATTACAAAATCGATGTATTGATATCAGAAAATCAACTGATTTCTTGATATCAAAAAATGCATTTCTTGTTATCAATAATTCGATTTTCTGATATCACAAAATGTATTTCTTGATATCAAAAAATCGAATTTATTGTTTCAAAAAATCAGTATAATTCTTGATATCAAAATTATTTATTTTTTTCAAAAATTCATTTCTTGAAATAATACTTGATATCAATAATTCGATTTTTGGATATCAAGAAATGAATTCTTCATATCACAAAATACTGAATAAATAGTAAAACGGCGCCCCATACGTTCAAGGTATTCCCATATCGGCTACAGAAAGCACTCTGGGTAACCATCGGTTACCATCGGTCACCGTCTTTAGCCTTTGATTTTATTTTTTTTGGCATAAATTAAGTTGTACAGAAATTATAGAACATTTTCCAAAAATGGAATATGGGTCATATATTTATCTTACGATATCTCAGTAACCAAATCTTTAAAGAAATCTGTTCATAGGAAACAAATATGAAAGAAATGTAGGAAATGTTATATTAAGATCACTATACTACTTGTAATATGAAATCGCCAAAACATCAGACATGCAAGGGCATTTGTTTAAAACATGTAATCAGAGAAGAACAGTACATCATATATAAATAGGGATTATGCACCGACCCCTTATATCGATAATCCCATTAAAGTTGCATGAAAGATTTACAAAACATATATACTACAAATAGCTTTACAAAGGGCATGTACGCCAGTGCGTTGCATGAATTTGGAAAGTAACAATATCAGCCTGTTCTAAAAGGAGAAATTTACTTAAGATTTTTAAAGCCCAAGATTTTTTATTAAAAGTCCCCCACTACAAACAAAAAACACGATTTTATTTTATTTCTATCTTTTCATTTTTTTTCCGGACCCTTCCCACTTCGACTGTATATGGAGAAGCTACTTCCACCTCTAGTGTGGTTCTCTTAGACACTACGCTTTCTTGTCTGGTGCCAGTAGAGATTATCGGGACTACTCCATCTACAAGCTCGCGTATGGCGAGATATTATGAGAGAAACCTATTACAGAAGCCATAATAGCTGTGATTCTAACAGCTAAACCATATCTAGATTATTTCTGTACATTTCGACCAACAGAAAGCACTTGAGTTTTCTTCACTGACGCTGCCAGTTGGTTATCTAACTAGTCCAGAGTGGTGCATCCGTGGCTCATCGACACAGTGTCTAGTTTGAGTATCAAATTAATATAATCTAGTATGCATAATAATTATATCAGATAAGGTTAAAGTGTAAAATTTCGAAAGTCTCAAAATGTATGATTTTAAAGTTTAAATCTTCCAAAATGTTCTTAAATTTTGAATTGAGAGGTTTTTAGTTGTCGAATATTTTTCTTTTATTTCATGAGGCTTCAGAAAGAAAAAAAAATCCTGATACCCACTGACATGAATTCTGTGTTAAGGAAGGAGGAAACAAAACTAAGAATCACAGAAATGAGGGTTGGGGGTAGGAGGAATACAACATAGATAGTTACGACATTTGTTCATTTTCAAATGAACTAAATTATAAGTAATCAGTAATTTACTTAATACAGACATATACATATATCCAGGGTACGTCCGATTATTAAAGGGTTTATACTGTTAGTTATTATATACGTGTATATATACCATAAATTCTACACTGATATACCGTGTGGAAAACATTTTACGAGACATTTCTTTTGATGACTAATCAAATGTTATAATTCTTTGTTTCATGATAAACACTCGCATTGTCCTATTTGTGTCGCCATATACGTACTAGACAAATTGTGTTGTATCGACGTTTTGAGATAAGGTAACATGAACATGTACACACGTTACTTCATATCAATAGTTTACTACTTCTACACATTCATTTAAGTGCTGATAAGACCCATTGTATGTTTCATGCAAATCAAATTTGATAACACCGTTTTATATACGCTATGTATGTTGTTTAACGCACTAAGGTTTAGGGGGAAGTATTTATCAGCGATAACAGTAACTTCAAGTTGATTTATCTTTACAGTTTCAGCTGCATGTAAATATTAAAATACGTGAGGGTAATGGATTACTTTTTCTTTTATAATCTAGCAAGTTATTCTACGCAACTATCAAGTCTGTCAAACTGACATACTAACCTATAATTTAAACTGTTACAATCTGTGTCCGTCGTCGTTGTCGTCTCTGTTGCGACTTCTTCCCATAACCCGTTGGGGTCCCATGGTTTGACATAGACTTATGTAAGGGAGATTTAGAAAAATATTCTTCTCTGAAACCACAAAGCCTAGCGCTCATATTGCGTTTAGCATAAGCTTCATAACATTACTGTCCAAAATGTGTTCAAATGGTGACACTGTAATCATTGCGGTCTAATTTGGCCCCATCCAGAGGTCCCAGTTTTACATTTGTTGTTGGGGGTTAGAGTCAAGTGTTGTTACAGCGAGGATGAGATTTTTATTTTCCGGAATTATTGTTTAGTGGAGTAATTTACACCATACATGTTGAAATATCAAAAGTATTTTACACTCAATGCGCCAGTCGTTTTTATCAATATCGACAGGTCTATTGCTAATTAACAATCTGAAAAACAGCATATTTTAAGTAATGGGTATGTCTGAAATCTATCAAGACTGAGAATTTAAACTGATGGTATTCAAGATTGTCTTTTAAGTTTGATTATGATATGGAGAACAACATTTCTCAAAAATGCATTACTTAGTCTAGTGGTTTCTTCCACTTATCTGATCAGATGAGTACAGTCTTTTCTTTCTTTTTTTAACAGATGATCTAGAGTCAGCCGTAGTTATGGCATCCAGTTGTAGGAACACCCCTAAAATAGAAAGAGATAATGATACACGTTATTGTGACCCATGCTTATTTGATGAACAGGAAAAGAAATCCACTGCATTTTGTATAATTTGTGTCGAGTACCTTTGCCGAGACTGTCTGAAGGATCATAAAAGAATCAAAATCAGTCGTCGTCATGCAGTATTGGAAGATGATTTGCTGCCAAGTAATGCAAAACCATTTCGACAATTAGTTAAGACATTGTCTTGCCCGAGTCATCGAGAGAATCAAGTAGAATACGATTGTCAGGATCATGACGAGAAAATATGCGTAGTTTGTGTCGGCGGCAGCCATAGAAAATGTGAGCACATCGAAGAAATAGCAAAAGTTTTGGATGAAAATGCTGATCAAGAAAGTGGTAAACTATTGCAGTCAAAGCTATTATTATTAACAGAAAATACAGTACTTCGGAGAAAAGAAAAAGAACAGAACATTGAGTACCTTCGTGAACAGAAAAGAAACATCACAGAAGAGAGACGGCAGATTATTAAGCAAATTCATGACTTGTTACTAAAACTTGATGAAAAATCTGAAAATGAAACGGAAGAACTGCTTCAAAAGGAAATAAACAAAACAGAAGAAGTGCTGTCACAGACATTAAAGAAAGAACGTGAGCAGAGGAAACACCTTGATTTATTGGAAACGACATTAAAATATGGAGATCCAAAGCAAACCAACATTATCGTTAAGCGAATGTCAAGGGCAGTAGAACAAGCACAAGAAACCAATGAAGAGACTGGAAGCCAACTCAAAGCATCTGTAACGTTTAAAACAAATATCAGTTTGACAAATTTGTTGGAAATCACATCGTTGGGAACGGTCACCATAAACACTACTGGAGAACCTCAAATGAATATGGAGCTCGATTCACATGAATATATTGAAAACAGTAGCTGTTGTGATGACAACATGGCGAGTGACATTTATGCAAGTGAAAGAAATGCACCAGAATATGAGCTGAAAAGTGATGGCAATGATGGCAAATGTGATAAGGAAGTCCAAGTGAAATTGGATCTCAGTAAGCAAGATAAAGGTGTACAGGTTGATATTACTGCAAAAGAAGACAAAACCAAAGCTGGGGATAATAGCGCAGATGCCGCCGTATCAACTGCACAAACACAAGCCAAAGTTCCTTCTTTGATGGAACACAATGTAGTTCAAGCTGGAAAGTATAAAGTCAGCGGAAGTGGTGATAAAGGTCTTTGTTTTATTACAGGCTTGGTTATGCTTCCAGATCAACGAATTGTTCTTATAGATCATGGCAATGACAAAATAAAGGTATATGATAACAACTTTAGGTACCTGTTTAACTTGTTGTTGGGTGATCAACCTTATTCTGTGTGTCAATTTGGAGAAAGTAGTATAGCAGTAACATATGCTACCTTGAAAAGAGTCGAAAGGTTTATTGTCCGAGATAAACAAATCGACACTGATGGTGGATTTCCTACAAAACTCTATGGTCGAGGAATTACAAGAGTAGGGGATCACGTTGCAATATTGTTTTCAGATGAAAATGTGCATACTTTAGTTACAAACATTAGTGATACGGTCGAAATCCAAGTTCGAGAGATTAGCAGTGGGAAAATTATCAAAACAATTGACACATTCAAAAGTTGGACCTCAAATACAGTTGAACTGATAGAACCTGACAGTATTTTATCAACAAACAAACATGAATTTATAATCGCTCAAATAGATAAGTTGCAGTGTTTTGACGACAATGGCGAGTTAAAGTGGTTTTACAAATCTCGATATTTACAAGCACCTACTTTGACTACAGACGACGAGGGGAATATTTATGCCTGTGGGTTTGATTCGGGAAATGTTCACCAGATTTCTGCATCTGATTACAGAAAAAACAGAATAATAATACCAAATATAGTCAAACCTAATTCAGTTCTGTTCGACAGAGAGAAGAAACGAATAATAGTCGGATGCGGCGATGACAGCTACATTTACGTTTATGAATTTATATAGATTTGACAATTGTAGCAACTAAATGGACAGTGCTTATGATAGCCGCTTTGAATTCTACCTAAGAACACGGTGAGCTTGTTTTAACAAAGATTAATAAGTCTAGGAAGGATGCGTAGTAGTAATTGTTATTCAGTCATATATCAGTCATATATACTTTAGCAGTTGGTTTCTTAAGACTGTGTTTGACAAAATCACTTTGAATAGTTACTTAAGTTTGGAACAAAACGGTCAATGCTGTTCCAGCAGTGATAGCTATCTTAATTCTACCAAAGAACACTTCCGGTGTATTTTAGCAAAGACTTACTAAGTCTAAGGATGTGTGATATATATCTGTATTCGGTCATACATGCCTTAGCAGTTTGTTTAAGACACTTCTTGACAAAACAACTGTAAATACTTAATTTTAGTGACTTTAATCTTTTGAACGAGATATCATGTTTTTTATTAAAGAAGAGCTTGTTTAATAGTGGTTTAATTCAATCGTATTTAACCGAACTGATTATTGGAAGTGGAGTGAAACTTCACAAATACAGGGCAGGGTGAGGAAGTGCAGAGTGCAAAACCATAACTCTAACCATAGGAAAGTGTATACTTATATATAGTTGTTCTCCGGGCATAACTTGACTACTAATGAGAATGGAATGAAACTTCATACAACGATAGAGGACAATAAAACGGATTGTATAGTTCAGGAAACAAAACTGTTTCTTCATTCAAACTCCAAAAAATATCTCGTAACATACGGTACATTTATTACTGTAGCTGCGTATATGTTGCTTCTGTCTTCTCCGTACCACACTGAGCAATTGAAACTGTCTTGTCCATTTCCATAACCTGGTAATTGCCTCTTGGAAATCGACACCAAGCTGAACAGACGAGACCAAGCGATGCTTTTGCCTTCATTTGCATATTTATTACACTAGTGCACTTATTTCATAGCTTTCTTACACTCCCACATCACAAGCATGTGATAAATTGTGCTGTGTTGTATCTGATTTACAAATTACAGAATACATAGGTTGTTTCCCCTCTATTGTCGTAAGAGCCGTCAGTTTTAGCCAGACTATGTTCTCAGGCCCTCTTGTTTCTGGAATGTAATTGCTATGTCTGAGTGAGATGATCAGTAAGCGGTCATGTTCTTGAGAAAGAAGAAATAGAGATCATTTAACTGCTGGGATCGATTATAGGGAAATCCTTCTCGAGATGGTAGACGTGTGGTTCTTTTCACGAACAAGTGTATGCGAGTGAGTGAAAAAAACAAAACACGGCTACCATCGAGTGAAGGATTTCTCTATAATCGAACACAGCAGTTAAATAATATGTTTATTACATATTAAATCAGTTTGTGCATGATTTTAACCGAAATTCTTCGCTTTATTGAACGTTATCGTCGGATGACGTTGACGTCAGCACCAGTGTATTGACGTTATAACTCAGCGCAGTTAGTTATTTTTGTGTTCGGAGTTAGTTATTAATATTTACCGATTATGAGTATTCTTTCACTGAGAAATCCCAATCGTTCACCCATAGAAATGTAATATCTATTGCAATTTAAATTATAACATATAACGCTCATAATATTCAGACGAAAGTAACCACCCAAAACATCTATTTTTATTACCACACTGCTTTTCGGCAAATTAAAAACAGTGAATTTGTAACAATAATATTTTCATGTCTAATAAAAATGTTCGTAGATACAATGAATGTTCGGTATTTACATCATGCATGCATAGTGATTATATCAGCTTGAATTATTGAATGGCAAATTTTATTGTATCCAGGATTTAAAAACTCCCCAACCGTGTTTGAATGGAAATGAACATAGCAACAAAGTATTTAGATATACAACAATTTTAATAAACAGTTTCAAAACATGAAAAACAAATACTATTGTGTATTATGCAACAACAATGGGTAAGGAAAAGAATTGCATGATCCAAATTATAATTTGCTGTTTCATAAAAAAATATGCAATCCATCAATAAATGTAAGGTCTATACAACATTAAGGTGATGACTAGGGTTATTAAAGCAAAACGCACATGTATTTATACACACAAAAGTATAACTAAAACTGAATTGGGTTTAACGGCGCACAAAAACAAGAAAAGTTAGAAAAATGTCGTTGTTGTAAGGAACCTTTAAACTTTAAAAAATTAGACTGGGACAGTGATGTGACAGTTCTAGATTTCTCTAAAATAATAAAACAATATTACTACCGGTACATGGATAACCAATTAATAGATACACTGTCAATTTGGTTAGCACAAAGACCTAATAACACTTTGTTATTAGGTCTGTGATTTGCAAGAATTTTAAATTATCTTATTACACACACATTTTCTGATTCAAATCATGAAAATTCAGCATAAGGTTGGATGTGCATGTCCCAGTTTCATTAAACTAATGTGTATACACTTTATTTAAGATGCGTTTATTTGGTTACTTCTTCATAATTAATGTTTTCGGTACTGTTATCTAAATTGCATTAATTTATCAAAACAGTTCATCTCATTATAAGAACTTTCCATCTCAGAGTGTAATAAGCAAGAGACCCAAGAGGGCCTGTGGAGACTCTACGGCTAAAGATAAAGTTTATTTATAAGGGGCCATAACTCATCATTCAACCGGAACATGGAAGTGATATACTAGGCTTGGTACTGATCATCCCTGCCAAGCCGCCAAGATTTGTTGAAATCCGGCCAGGTGTTCAGAAGAGACTAGACTGGACAAAGTTTGTGTATTAAAACATTCAAAGGGCCATAACTCTGCCAAAATTATTCAGCCGGAATACGGCGATGATGTGCACAACTAGACTTGATACAGATCATCCTTGTCAAGTTTCGTTGAAATCCGGCCAGGGGTTCAGGAGAACTAGACCGGAAATAACTATGTAATCCTTAAACTGTCATAGGACCATTACTCTGTCAATAATTATTGAACCGAAACACACTTGAGATATGCACAACTAGACATCATACCGATGCTTCCAGTTCCTGCCAAGCTTCGTTGAAATCCAACAAGCGGTTAAGGAGGAGTAGTGGCGACTACAAATGTAAAGTAACATTGTCAAAGGGCATTAACTCCATCTAAATGCATCAAACAGGAACACAAACATGATATGCATAAACTAGACATCATACCGATGCTTCCTACCAAGTTTCATTGAAATCCAACAAGTAGTTGAGGAGGAGTAGCGACGACAACAAATTTAAAGTTTAAATGTCAAAGGACCATAACTCAGTCAAAAATCATCGAACCACAACATAAACAAGACATGCACAACTAGACATCGTATCGATGCTTCTACCAAGTTTCGGTGAAATCCAACAAGCGGTTTTGTAGAAGTAGCGGCGACAACGAATTTGAAGTTAAAATGTCCACGGGCAATAACTTCTTCAAAAATCATTGAAGCGGAACACAAAGATGACATGCACAACTAGTGGTGCGCGGTATTACCAGTATTAACACTGGTATTTAGCTTTAAAAATTGATTTTAGTACTGGGTGCGTATTGCAATGTTAAAAATCTTAAATTTGTACCATAAAATCCCTACATTTTAACTGGTAAACCAAATTAATAACAAGAGGCCCACGAGGGCCTGTGGACGCTCTACTGGCTCTTATAACATTGATAAATCAAGCTGGACTAAAAGTTATGGTTTTTTGAAAGTTTTGTATGAAATTATTCACTCTGGAATTCATTTTGCTGTCAATTTTAGTGTTTTACTATGTAATGTACCTACATTTCACATAACTTGAAGACAAAAAAAGGAAAAAATAGAAAAATGTATTGGCTTTAACATAGAATAGTACACACAATGCTAAGTATATCAATTTATTTTAACAGTTTTCTAAAGATAAGCAAACAAGAACAACTGTACTATAATAGTAGTTAACAGTATCACAGTGAATGGTACATGACTACATGCTAATTAATCAAGTAGAAATAGGTAATACAGTACACCATCAGAAAATGTCACATCAATGGCATTGACAGAAAATGACATTTCAAATATACCCTTCATATATTTAAATATATAATTTTGTTGTAAATACCACATTGATGTTGGAGGCATGTTTTTCTGCCATCACTCATTAGTTGAAATGAACTGAATTAGGTTCACAAGAAAGGTTATATGGCACCAAACAGGGAGGAACATGCCACGCTCATCCTCCATTTACATCAAGATAAAATATGGAGAATCGGCCTGGAATCATCTAACCAGCAGAACTGGAGAGTTGCTGAAAATTCTAGACACTCCATTTACGATGCAGCCACGTTCCCATTGTCACAAAATGTCACGGGTAGAGCGTATTGGTCGTTCATAGATCTTGTAATTTGTCAGTTACACCCACATCTATTGTTGAGTTGAAACAAATTCACAATCTCCATGATATATTCATGTAACACGTAAAAGCGTGCACATTTTAAGTGGCCGCCAGAGAGGCCGTGTAATAAGTTTAGTTTGGTGCTAATACATGTAAACGTATAGGTCTATCTTCCTTAAACGGCAAAATTGTATAAGGGGCCTCTCGTGTATATTCCATACTGCATATCTAGCCACGTTTGTCACGGACTGAACGGGGGAAATAATGGTTTGGGTGTAATGTTTGATATAAAACCCATTGTCTTCTAGTTCTTGCCGGGATTGATCGATAGTTACTTTGTTTGTAGCAGAGGTTGGACGGCAAAATTCACAGGCAGCATGTGGTCAGTAGTTATTTTATTAAACTGTTTTCGTACATGTGTATTCAGTGGGCGGCGCCATCTTGGTTGGCGGTTACGAAATCCGGTTAGCTCTGATGTTTCTCAAACATTAACTTTAGACTAGCATATGATTTTGAAGTTACTTTATTAGATGTAATTATTGTAATTGATCATTAATTCTAAAACAGTATTAATTTGATAACAGTGGATAAAAGGTGCATTAGTTAACGTTGGCGTATAACTCAGTGATTGTAATACACGACTGTTAACATAATTTAACAATGAGATGAGTGACTAGGATAAATGTTCGATGCGTATGCATAGCTCATCATAAGTACAACTTACATATATTTATTGAATAATGACTTGTTTGGGTAATGATAATTATGCAAGATTGTTATAAGGATAAAAATATCGGACAGGGAAAGCAGCATTCAAGGACGACAGTCAACCACAAAACACAAAAACAAACACGCAAACAGACAAACGAAAAGGCAAAAGTAATAAAAAATGCAAACGACATCACAAACACAAAAGGGTTGACAATAGGGCTACCGCCTTGGAACGGTCAGTGGCAAAGTAGGCCACTGGGGGTTTAAACCGGTTCTAGGGTGCACCAAACCTCACACTTACCCTACTGTCATCCCATTAAAACAGAACAGTGTAAATAAAGAAATCCCCGCCATGATCTAAATTCTAACCAACAAGGCAGCATCAATAGGCAATATAAGTAAAACACAAATATGTGTTTGTCAACCGACATCTAAAACGTATGTATAATTACAGCCTAAGCCATCCGAGTTGGGATATTCCAGGTGGAGCTAATCGTCCACGGATAACGTAACGAGCGGTGGAGACGATCCCCGTACCTGCGCAGCATGGCCAGGTTTTATTAGCGACAACCCCTGGGACACAAGGTGGGCCCTTCATCAGTCCTCACTGGAGGAACATCACCCACAATCTCAGTGAAGGTTAACCATCATTACATCGCGTCATCAACCCTTACAGAAGGCATTTGATGACAATCACCCATTGGATTCGCGCATCATCATCTTCATGAGCTCTCGCGCATCACAGTTATCGCGCTAGATCATAAATCAACATTGTTATAACTTTAACAACACTTTAGTGTCTTATACATTTAGTATTTATAACAATACTAAGAACGTCTTAAACGTTTATGAGAACATTATTTTCATAGTTAATCTGTGTATTCGCTTGTTTTTTTAGATAATTGTATATATACTCGGTAAAAAAAGGTTTGGACCAGGATATATAAAGTCATATAAAAATAAAACCAGTGGACAGAATTTAAGTATCTGTTTTTAGTAACCAAGGTCTACCCTAACCGGAAACATTAAATTCCAAACAAGTTTTGATTTTAAAAAAATATCGCGAACACACAAAGGGTCTGTAAAAAATGTTGCAAAGTCCATTAAAAGTAACAGTTACGGACACATTCGAGGGTTATGGTCGAATGTCAAGGTTCAGAGATCATTGTACGGTTCGAACACTGCCATGGTCCAAAACTTCTTTTACAGAGTATATATTAAACATATTTTAAAAGTTGCATTAAACTTATGTAAATGCATTCACCGTCATTGATTCTTTCCTGAGTTAGCTCCAACCACTAGGGTCATCCTGTGACACCCATGCAAGGTCATGATGAAAACCTTTAATGAGCATGACAAAAAAAGACAATGAACATAAAGTGAGGTCCGAGCCTTCTGCCTTAGCGGGATTTGCTGTGCTCCTATTTTACTGTACTCATGAGAAAAGAATGAATTTTCAGACCTAATTTTTCATGTTGCGTAACAGTTTTCTATATGACAAAGATGTTCATATAAAAAGGCACAAGTGAAACACTGAGTTGATGTTTTTGTGAGTTCGAAATGTACCCTAAAGAATGCACATATATTATTAAGGTCATACAGTTGTATATATCAAAAGACATTGTTTTCTTAAAGCTTTGTATGGGTCTAATGATATATTCGTTTTATCCATATGAGCAGAGAAATAAAAAGGTAATTATGATGATATACAGAATACATTGTTGTGGTTTTGATGCCAACATGGATGAACATGTGAGGCCCACCGACAATTTATATTGAGATAAAGATATGCAGAATGGCCATAGAACAATGATGCACCTGAAACAATACCGGTATAATGAAGACCTTTAATGAACATGACAAAAATGACAAAATGAACATGAGTTGCACTATTCTTACCCAGGAATGAAAAGGGGAAAGCGTTTTTTGTTTTTTTTTATATATATTTATCTAAACTTTATAATGCAGCATAATGTGCAGGATTGATTAACAGTACATTCAACTTTTTATTTTACTCAAAACATTCCCAAAACAGAGTTGTATTTGCTTTTCCTGCTCATCAACACAAAAAGGTCATGTGGTGGCATCAAGAGTGAATTGAACTGAATTGGGGTTTTAAGGTGCACCAACACATGAAAGGTTACCTACCAGGAATGAACATGCCAGGCTCATTCTCCATGTACATCGAGATAAAATATGGAGAACGGGCCTAGAACTTTCTCACCCTGAACTGCAGAGTTGCTGCAAGTTCTATTGTAGATACTCCATTTACGCTGGAACCACGCTATTGTTTTTCTGCCACTGCTCTAGTGATATGAGCGAGATGGCACCAGAAACAATGCAGGGGTCATGATGAAGACCTTTAATGAGCATGAACAAAAAATGATAAAATGAACATGAATCCGAGAACCACACGGGGCCCACATCAAGAACGAACACTCCGAGTGCTCTATCCTGTTAATTTCTTAATTTAAAAACATATCTCCAAACTGTACCTAGAATTTTCTCAACTGCATAAATGCAGATGCATATTATGTTGCATAATATCCATTTACATTCATAAAATAGACTAAATCGTCATAATCAAGTTGTATAACTGAAGCATATTGGTAATTCAATAGCTACAATATTAGACATTAAAAATTGCTTTTAAAATTATCTGTTTCCTTCTGTGCCTTGGAAAACAAAATGCAAGTAACATTATGGATTCAGATGGTAAATAATATTAAAAATTGCACTATCCATGCTATCCATTGTCTTCTGTGCCTTGGCAAAACAAAATACAACAAATGTTGAAAATCAGTATGAGAAATAACACAAGCATGTATATCATTTTAGACCTGCACTACTTCAATTTGAAAAATAAATACGATTTAAGAAATATAAATGAATAATCAGTCAGTATTATAAATGACAAGATTATCATGTTTCTATTCAAGTGTACATGGATTGAACTGTATTGAATGGATTGGGGTTTAAGGAATCAATGTGCCAGGCTCATCCCTAATTTACATGAAGATATTAAAGTATGTAGAATGGGCCTAGAACCTTCTTACCTGCAGAACTGCAGAGTTGCTGCAAATTCTATAGTAGATACTCCATTTACGATGGAGCCACATTTCCACGTTTGCATATGTGGTGTTATGATGAAGACCTTGAATGAGCATGATAAAACATGACAAAATGAATATAAATAGGGGGTGGGGTGTGGTCCTACACCTCTGCATGTGACTTCATCGATTTGAACTGTGCTGTTTTTATGTAAACTGTTGTTGTTGTTTTGTCTATATCACAAACATTGAATCGATGGTAAAAACTGTAATTCCATGAATATATACGTTTCTATACGTTTCAGATCATCTTTATAGAAGTGGTTTAAAGTTTCTTTTCATTTGTTGATGACCAGTAATCATGTACAGTTCTCTATAGCTTTGGTTGTCTGAGGTTATTTCTGTAAGCGTTTATGGCACAGAATAATTTTTGCGATCCTGGAATGGTCACGCTTGGGAGAAATATGCACTTTTAATTATGACACTTCTTCACTTATACTGGAACACAACATTAGACGTTTCCTTTCATGACGAGGTCAGGTTATATATGGTCTTCCAGCACATATATGAATTCAGTTCTGTTTGCAGTATGACTTTTTTAATATGGTAATCCTGGTGGATAGTCTGTTGCAATTTGGAATAAATCATTTTGTATAAATCTCTTGTACAACTTTGCAACTTAGAATTATCACACTTGAAGTTGTACGCGCTGTCGATGATGCTTCAGTAATTCTGGAACAAAACATCAATATTTCCTTTCATAGCTCCAAACAATTACCACAGTTCTGAAACTAACTGAAGTCAATATATTCTGTTTGTGGATAGACTTCTTAAATGTTCACATCCAGATATTGGCTGTTGCAGTTTACGATATGTCCGATCATTATATGTTCATCAACTTTGTTGAACTATAAGCTAAACACAGAACCAATGTTGACTTTGACAAAGCTGTTCTTGTTGCGAAATGTCATGTAAAACCAAAGCTGTTATCTCCAAGCTCTTATGCTGACAAATGTAAAGTAATGTCAAAGCTGTTATGTCGAAGCTGTTATCTGGCTGCTGACCGTTTCAAGTCGATAACCGTCGTCACCACTATTTGTGTTGTGTATTGTCCTTTTCACTACATATTTAATTTGCTCTGTGTAGTAGAATGCGAGTGTACGGTGTCATTGTGCTTGGGTGCTGTGGTTTCTATTGGACCTTTATTCTCGCTTTTATTTAATGGCTAAGCTGTTCTCCCTTCCGTGCGCTCAGTATTATATTAGAAGATTCCCCCCAGAATACCTTTCGGCAGTTCGTCATGCCCCACATATGGACATCGACTTGTGTAGCTACAGGTTAACGCCATGGTGATTGCATTATTGTAAACATACATTACCCACAAGACATTTCGGCGAATGGTCTCCCCTAATATGGCATTACCTCTTCACTCGCAGAATTCATAGCTTTCCAGAAACTTACAGAGAAACTAAGTTTAGAGCAAGTAAGCAATAGCAGGTGTTCAGATGATTAACCACAACTAACTGACAGTATCAGGAAACTCCCATTGCATGATCAGTTATAAGAGGGGTGTATTTTAACTCTAATTGTGTTACATTTATAAACTGTTATTAAGTTAAGTACAATGGCGAGGCCGTAGTGTTAACACTTGTCTCGTACGTTCCTATAATAAAATTAGCATTCTATCATCTATGCAACTTCGTGGTGGATCTGGGTGAAAAGTGAAATCCTTATTTATGGAAATTTATATTTGGTGTTATGTTATTATGTTTAATATCATGTTATTACGAGAAATCATGAATTGATCAGAAAGTTACATCATGTATCATTGTTTTGTTTTTAATAGAAATGATTTTTATGACGAATAAAATTAACGTGCTTCAATCCACTTGTTTAATATATTTAATACTTCCTGTTTTAGAATAGCAACATAGAGAGCTGTGTGTACTTTTATGTACGTTGCACATGTTGTATTGAAACAATATTCCAAACAAATGCATGTTTGTTCTGCTCTGTGACGTTTCTTTCCCATCTTCATGTGATGAGTTCAAAGTCCATATTGCAGCAATTTTAAATTATATATATTAATCTATACATCATTGAGGCCCTCAAAATCAGAATTTAGAATTATGTTTTCTGGTTGAAATTTCTACCTTCGTGTAGTAAGAAAAAAAAAATCGACCTACCTATCCTATTTTTTTTGAGCGGGAACCCTGAAACACGACTATTTTTTTCTTTGCCTAAGAGAGTATGCCACGCTACGCCACTGATATATAAGGGGGAAAAACGTCAATCCTCTAGGAAAAGAGTCAAGCATGCATGTCGCGATTTACACGCTTACGTAATGTAAGTCTAAATTGGGACCTCTAAATTGCACTCCGGGGGAATCTGTATACATTATATATTGGGACCTCTAAATTGCACTCCGGGGGAATATGTACAGTCTAAATTGGGACCTCTAAATTGCACTCTGGGGGAATCTGTATACAGTCCATATTAGGACCTCTAAATTGCACTCCAGCGGAATATGTACATTGCGATAACAGGTTAGTGCATAGTACGAAAGGTTAGATCAATGTAATTTATAAACAAACTGACGGTGTGTAGGGTCATGGATGTGTATGTAGATCTATGGTATGGTGTGGCTTATCATGAAACTTTGACAATTTAAAAACACAGCATTTATACTTGGAGTTATTAAAGTAATACGCGATAATCGTTCTTATCTTTTCAGTTTCGTAAATTGTGTTATTTGTATCTAGTTATTCCATTTCATTATCATAATTTGCAGAAATTAGGTATAAAATCATCAAAGTATCAAATTTGTGAAAAACAATAACCAAAGCTGTATCGGTGATGTGAAAATCGTATCAATATATACATGCGCCAAGAAGGTCAAACTACTTAAAATGAAGCTCTTAGAAAATATCTGCAGTTGTCTTACTGTACGATACGAAGTAGATGGGATCATCGTACTAAAAGCTATAATCTGCATCAATAGCTGTAGTGCGAAATATGTTACAAATATTCGCTTGTATATGCTGATGATTTGTCAATGTATCTTGTTTTACTTACTAAATTATGTCCACAAGGGGCGAACATGTCCGCGGCAAATTGTGTGGGGCAGGTCAAACGGTAGTCTAGGTTAGAGAGAAGGTTTTGCTTATTAGTAGTTTGTTCCATGGATAAGGAAAATTAATGAAATGCAATAGACATATGTAAGAAGTAAAATATATATATCATGAAGAAAAGGATTGAATTAATTAATTAGAATAAACCATTTTAATAGTAATTTATGTTGGTAAAGAAAACAGATCTGAATAAAGATGAAGAAAGAAGACTAATTAATACCGAATAGAATCAAATGAACGAAATAAAAAAGATAAATATAGAATAAAAAAACACACAATATAACCATATAATTAATTGATAAAATCAGGGACGTATCATACTTTATGACCCTGATAAACAAAATAGAGACATTCATTTCCGGGAAATGGTATACGCGTTTAGCATTGTACTATGAAATAACAGGCGAAATAGCTGAGTGGTCGCTTTTTATTATTTTATTAAGATATTGTAATGTTATAATGTTATTGATAATCATGTTGGATATACAATTGATATATATGCATTGCTGTGGTATGTATATCAATAAACACCTGAGCAATTCGAGCACTTTTTAGTGAACACCTGCACAACCGGAAATCTCCGCCTTAAAGTAGCTATCCCACCAACAAGTCAAATTTTACAACATATGTAAACCGTTTCTAAACCTACTGACGACGAGGTATATATATAACTTACATATTTTGAGAATCCAAACCCTATAGACACAATAGGCTTTAACCAGCCGGGCATAACCCCAAAACTGGAGCGTCAAATTAAGGGTTACCAACTCATAATTCATTTTAAGCATATTCAATCACAGGTATTCTAAAAACCTGTAATAAATATATACCTTTAATCGGCACATATACCTTATTATATGACCTGAACACCACTTGGATAGAGTTTTGATTAACGGTTGTATAGTGTAATTGTGTGTCGTTATTTGGCGAGATAGCTACTTTAAACGCTCGGTATTGCCAAAGAATGCAGGCGGTGCGATTCCCGGGGGTGCATGAGTTATATGACCATTATGCATTTTATTGTTTTATTTCGATGTAATTGGCAAATGGGATTAAAGAATGACGTGGGATTAACAGCCCGGAGAAGTAAGCCTCATCCACGCCACAGAGTTTCCTCGACGTGTTCTTGGGCGGTCCCGTGGCTTTAAATAACCTATAATTGGTCGAGCAGCTGTTAAACAATATTCAATTTATTAAGCACCTATTCCAGCAGGGCATATTGGAATGGTTTGATGGTTTCTTCCATGTATATTATGTTGTGGTTTTTTCTTCATGCAAATGAACTTCGACTGAATTTAAAGGGAGTACATCGAGGGTGATAAAATATGATTAAAATGTTAATTTATGACACATGTATCATATTGATATAATTTGAATATGCTGTTTTACTACAATCTCATTAAGATCATATCGTAATTACGCTTTGATACTCTCCGCTGTAGTTACTCTCCGCTTAGCAGTGTATAGAATCGTAGCGTGATAAAGGGTCTGATTTTAATGAGATTGTTTTTATATGTACCTTGGAAAACACTGTTTTGTGTAAATGGTTCCAATTACATGTATTGTATACTGTAAACATGTTGATAGGTTTCATACACACATGACATTTAGAAGAAGAAAACAAACTGATAAATATTGCTATGTCAATGGAGGATTTTAGCCTAAAGAAATTCGTAAATTGTGTTAAATCTACGACAGAACACATCAATAACAAATAATGGGACCCTTTGGAAAATTAATTGTGGCGTAAGACGATAGCGTCAATATATATAGCGCTCGCTGAAATAATGCGGATAGATAACCGGTTGAGGGTAAAAGCCGTACTGTACATTCCCAAAAGTGCGTGGTACGGAAAATACCGAAAGCAGTAATGGTTAGCTTATCTAAGTCAAATGTCTGTGGCTTAGTGTAACGAAACTAATAAAGGGTAAGCATCATCAAATTAGACTGACCAATCATTGACCAGAAAGTTGACACACCTCTACATTTTGGATGTGGTAAATTCGGTCTTTATCGTAAATGTTCAACCAGATATACTGTAAAAAATAGGGTATTTACAGTGTGATTCTTTTAAAACACTGCATAAGTTCATGCATATTTATGCAAATTGCTTCACTATATGTATATTTTCAAAATTGAATCTTGAAATAATAGAACCTAAGGATAGAAAAAAAAACGTTGAAATGTTATCACCTACTAAAAATAAGGTAAAATCTCAACATCTCGGCAATGGAAACTTATGAATTGGATGTAAATAGGAATAAAATGGATTGAATATGATGTTGAATATGATAATTGAAATTATAGTTTTTAGGTGTAATTATGCTATAGATAGAGATCTTTTACCATACTTTTATATATACGAAAATGATTTATTTTATTTTATTCTCTATTACCTCCAATATGGAGAGCATATGAACATGAACATACAATATATACAAGAAAATAACAAACAAACAACAAATGATCATCATTAGAAACATATATACATGTACACTGAACGACTTTAAAAACGCAACAGTGAAGATAACTGACATATTTCAATAGAAATTAAATTTTAATTTCATCTATTCTATTTAACAATATCTAAAGTTGATTTGCTGATAATTTCATTCAAATTGATCAACAATAAACTTTGCATTTGCATTTATTATTGCTTTTGCCTTCTTGTTTGTCTGTTTGCGTGTTTGTTTCTGTTGTTTACTGTCCTTCTTGAATATTACTTTCCCTGTCCGATCTTTTTATATTTCATTTGTTAAATTCAGAGCATAACAGTACGACCCCCAAAAGCAAAAGTCACAAAACTAATACCCGGTATATCCCAATATGCGCAGAAGATTGCGGCAAATGGTAGATATTGTGACTTTTGCTTTTGGGGGTAGTACTGTTATATTTTGAATTTAACAAGTTTAATGCTGATCAATTTGAATGAAATGTTTAGCAATTCAACTGTAGATATGGTTAAATAGAATAGATGAAATTAAAATTTAATTTCTGCTGAAATATGTCAGTTATCTTAGTTTATTTCCCTGCGTTTTTAAAGTCGTTCAGTGTATAATACAAGAACGTTCTTATTTACCCAGTGAGTAATTCTGAGCCTAATAGAAATGATTAGGTACGTAATATTCAAAAAGACGCCAGTACATGTATTAACAAACCTGTAAATGAGCTTTTATTTATTCTTTTTATTTCCTATTTTAAAGAGATTACTTAAATAATAAGAAATCATGTATCTTTCTGGTCTTTTAGGTTATATGATAAACACCTCGCAGTCGACTGTATTGATCAACAAACATCTCAAAGATCACAACGATGATCTCGAGCGACGGGAATGCCCCTACCTGCAAGAGCCCGCCTCCGTGACCCTAGTCCGATACATTACTAGACGTCAAACCACCTTTATATAGGAATAAAATGGATTGAATATGATAATTATACCCCCACAAACGAAGTTTGGGTGGTATATAGGAGTGAGCTTGTCGGTCGGTCCGTCGGTCGGTCTGTGTTTTTTTTACGGTGTCCGGACGATAACTCATGAAAGGGTTGATGGATTTAAATAATATTTCGTATACCGGTATTGTCCCATACAAGTCAAGTTCGACTTTGGTTACAAACCACCAATTTTTGACGGAGTTATGGTCCATTTGCAACTTAGAATTTGCCCAAAAAACGGTATCCGGACGATAACTCATGAAAGGGTCAACGGATTTAAATAATGTTTGGTACACGGGTTTAACACCATAAAATACAGGTCAAGTACGACTTTGGTTACAAA